>PVIR01014129.1:0-40890 GCA_004026965.1 Petromus typicus | reverse complement strand
GCCTCTTTAACAAATGGTGCTGGAAAAACTGGGTTTTAACTTGCCAAAGGCTAAAACTAGATCTAACTCTTTCACCGTGTACCAAGCTAAAATCAAAGTGGATAAGAGACCTAAATATTAAAACAGACACTCTAAACCTACTACAAAACAGGTTAGGTAAAACTCTTGAAGACATTGGCTTAGGGAAAGGCTTCATGAAAAAATCTTTTCTCCTTCAACTTAAAGTCCATTCTCCCAGAATAGTAAAAAAGGAGGACATTATTGATTTTTTATTATTGACTTATTATTTTTTATTATCCACCCTCACCACTTCCCCTGTGATTGGCTCCTTTGAAAGATAAGCAGAACAACCCTGAGTGGGAAGATTTCCCTTAACCACAGATTGCCCTAACTTCCACGAGACACATCATGAGGGAGTCTCATGGAGAGCTCTTCGGGCAGTTGGCCTCCATTAGTCCTGCTCCTTGCTGGACACTGACCCCTGTGTCATTTCCTGGGCAGGGCCAGATTCCTCACCTTCTCCTCCCCTGCCAAGCTCCCCACTCAGCTAGCCCAGCGTGGCACAGGCTTCCCACAGAGGTGTCTCAGTGGGGTTCCCGCCTGTCTGCTTATGGGACCAACTGTTCATCTTCCACCCATCAGAACTTTGCTCTAATTGAGTTTGGTATGATTTCAATGGAAATGTTTGACACTCTAGAACCCTGTTAGTCAGAGGTGTGTCATGTACCAAACATAAAGCGTCATATTCAAATACAAACCCAACTATATAGGCAGGAGAAAATGAAAGGGTAAGGAATACACATGACAACTGCTTGGTGAATATTTCTTAGAATGAATAACTGACCACCAGAATGAATAAATGACCACCATCATTCCCTTTTTGAACAGAAGGGAAAAGATGGATTCTTTTAATTCTACTAGCTAATTCAAAGCTAATGTTACATTGTAATCTATAATATGTAAATTATTTATAATAGTTTTAAAGACGTATAATGTTCACTACGTATGAGACAATGTTCTAAACACTGTACTTTGTTTATTTCATTTTAACGACCCTATAAAGTAGATGCAATATTATCTTCATTTTATGAATGGGGAAACAAGCATGAAGAGATCAAAGACCTGCGTAAGTGTAAGTACACGGAAGGAATAACCCAGGAGTTTGGTACCAGGCTACAGCAGGACCCTTTCACAAACATCCTCTTGTGATTTGCATCACTGTAACCACTCCCAGCAGTGGGCATTGCAGACTCAAGTGTTCTCAGGGCCTCTTGTCTGTGGGACAATTACTGCCAGAAGAGGAGAGACTACTCCAGCCCTGTTTCAGTTTCTCCTTCCACCCCCTGAAGCGTACATTTTATTTGCTGTTTAATTTTCATCCAATATGTTAATTTCTAGAATAAATTTATTAGTGTTTTCTGACACTAAAAACAATTAAGGAGGAAATAAATCAGCAAACGGTTCATTAGACAGAGCGGACAGTAACAGCCTGGAATCCTTTCCTTTTGTAAAATGTGTAAGGGTTTTGTTGCCTTTATCTCATTTAAAAGACAGTGTACCCACATGGTTGGGAAAAAATAGAAAATCTCTTTGAAAGATGAAGACATCACTCACAGTCCAAGTACTGTTGAGCCACTGTTAATGTCTTTGTCCTGTGAGTCCATGTGCTCATTTGACATTTGTATGTGTGTTTGCTTGCATCAACTTTACTTACATAATACTTTGCTTTTTGCCTGGAGGAAAAGGAGCTTTTTATTTTGGAATTGGAATTTTATTTTGGAAAAGGGTACAGTGGCTGGCATGGCATCTTCTCTCTATCTTCACCTAGTTTGCTTAACTTTCAAGGTATATACCAAGTTTATATGCTATAAAATAAGCTATATCCCATCATTCTATCTCATTATGACTTAGGAAGACAAAGTCCATTTTAGACTCCGAATGCCTTTCCAGAGCTCTGCCCTGCAACCTGTGCCCAGCAGCCCTCCTGCTCTGTCCTTCCAGCCCCATCCCTGTCCTTCACAGTGGCAGCCCCGTGCCTTAGGACAGGGACTCAGCTTCCACAGGGAGTCGGCAGCTCATTCACCTCAACAGCCCCAAAGACTCACCTCTGGGTCTCTTCGTGGGCCTAGAAGTGTCAGTATCTGCTATGCAGCCTGCTCACACTGGCGTTGCATTGGGGGCTGTTGGGCGGGCACATTCTGTGTTTCTGAGAAGGTGACCTGGAGCTTAAATGGTTGGGGCCTCACAGGCTCAGAGCCTTGCCTGGTGAGGAAAGACTCTGTTTCATCAAAACCATATGTCCTCTCTAGGAGATGCTGATTAAATTGAATCTGTATTTATACCTTGAGATGTTCTCTAAAGTATGATGTTAGCAAGTCAAGAAAGGAGGTAGGGAAAATGTTGCATGACTTCACAGTGTGCCTCATCCAGGAACTGCAGAAACATGGCATCTTCTCCTGAGCATCTGTCTGGCATGACCCTCAGACATATGTTCTTTCTGTCCTTTCATATCACTCCAAGATACTAAAATATCACTTTCTTCCCTTTCTTTTGGGTATACCCCAGGAGTTAGACCCCCTCTTAGCATTCTGTAGCCTTTCACCCCTAATCTCAAAATGTTTCACTAAGCTATGATCTCAGTACCTGAGTAAATCTCTCATAATCTCTTTCTGCCTCACTTCAGGATGATAGAAAATCAACCTTCCTTGCCTCTATATCTCTAACACCTGCCCCAGTGCCTGTCACCCAGTGACATTCAATAAATATTGGTTAAACTAATGAGTAAATTATTAATGTGTGAATAAAACACACACTATTATACATAGTAGAAATCAGATATTAACTTCCTAACAAACAGGGGCCTGTAAAGGGGACTGTATATAATTAGAGAATGAAGTCTATTCTACTATCATCTGGAATTTTACTTCTGGAAACTGATCCATTCAGTCAACAAAGAATAACGCCTTTCTACTATGCAAGGGTCTCCTGGACAGTGCTGTCTACTGACTGATCCTTCTGACAGGAAAGAAATCATGATATTTCACAGGCTATTTCCTCCATGCCTAGAAATAATGTTGTTCTATGCTGTGTGGGGAAAGGAGAACAGGACCTAGCATCGGTCAGCCAGAGGCAGGTCAGCCAGAGGCA
Source organism: Petromus typicus (assembly GCA_004026965.1). NCBI lineage: Eukaryota > Metazoa > Chordata > Mammalia > Rodentia > Petromuridae > Petromus > Petromus typicus. Next base: position 37,743 of record PVIR01014129.1, on the reverse strand, counting down.
GCCCAGCTTCAGAAGGAGGGAGAGATCTGGTGACTCTATTGCCCACGGGCTCACCCAGATGTGTGCATCTCTGATTTTCCCGGGGTTTCTCAGTCAATTCAGAGCTGATGTATCATGATTAACTGTCACAAGATGGCTTCATTGTAGCTAGGAAAAGAAAAGCTCAGCCACGTAAGGTGGCTCTGCATCAACACAAAAGTGCCTGGGCTGATGGAACGTGTGTCCAGATTCCTGCTTCAGCCTTTGTAGAACCGGAACAAAATGGCAACCCCATAGCAGTGAGTGGCCTGTGCATGCAGCTTTCTTCTATTATCTTGGCTTTCCTTCCCTACCCGGTCCAGTGCTGGGATTTTTGCTCTTTTCTAACCGATGAAGCTGATTGACAGAAATAGCTCATTGCAAAAAAAGAAAAAAAGACAAAAAAGCCATTTCCTAAAGAAAGAGGTGATTTTCTATAAATATTTAAATGTTATGCTAAAAGTCAAACATTAGTTGAGGTATCAAAAGAAACAAAAATATGGCTTTGTGACTTTGGAAGCATTTTTTTTTCTGCTAAAAAGCCAAGATGTTGAAAAAAATTTTTAAATGAATGTAAGCTACCTTATAATTGTTAACTAACAGAAACTCTATTAAAGAAAAATATGCTGCTGATAAGGATGATTTAAAGTTATAAAGGTCATATCTAAAGTAATACAGGTAACCATGCTGGTCCTGTTTTTATTTCTCCATTAATAATAGTGAATACTGTATGTAAGTGCTGAATTCTTGCTCTTAGAAACCTTATTTAGCAATAGAGAATCCATAGGGGGAGAATGTGAGTTTTTACAATAAATATGTCTTTTCTGAAAACACACAAAATAAGACTATATCATGCTGTTTCACAGAAGAGGCAATAGGAAAATCAGCAGGCCAGGGTGAATTCGCTGAGACTAGTCATGAACTAAACTCCAGGCTCCAGTGGCTGCTGTGAAGTGCTGGGCATCCCTGGGAGACGAGGAAGTGTAGGACACTGCTCAGCCTGGCAGTCACTTGTACCCCCATAGCTTATCAGACTTCTATCATGTCAGCAGCTTCATGGCAGATGGTCTCAAGAGGCATAGCCTGTTCTTCGGGCCTCAGTGCTGAGTAGTCAGCTCAGTCGCATCTGCCCAGACAGGTGTTTACAACATGAGTGATGATGCCACTGCAGAATATGCCAGGAAGTATGCTCTGATCCCTGGCCACAACTAGCCCCTTGCTACAGGTGTAGATTGTAAGAGTTCACTTGAGGATTACTATAGGTTCCCACTGGAACAACCTCATTACTAATGATTTTGACAGAAGCAGAGTTGGAGCTCCTGAAAGGACAATTTCACCAAACTGAGACTCACAACTGCAATTAAAGAACACGATCTTCTATGTATAATGGTTTCACACTGCACAATACCATTAAATAACCATCATTAGCTACTAAAGCATGCATCACCCATTTGCCAGAGCCTTTTCTCTGCCAAGAAATTTAAGACCCAAAATGATCAATGAATGAATCATCAGCATAATAATTGTTGATAGAGGACATGCAACTTGGAATCACTCCGAATGATTTAAAATTGTTGAAGGAATTATTACAGATGATAATATTACTCAGATATTAAGGCTTTTCTTATAAAAAGCCTCCAGTTCAAGTCTTTCTATCTACAGTTTATGAGCAAGGAAAGAAACAGGTAGTATCCATCAGATTCCTTGAAAAATCAAACCAAGGAGATCTTAGGTGATTTTCTAAGTATGTGTTGGGTTCTGGAGACAGAGATAAATAAAATATAGCTCCTATCTCAACAAATTCACAGATTTATAAGGTGGGACAGGAAAGGATACAAAAAATCGAAATACATTGTGATGGATGTAATAATGAAAGCCTGTGGCTGGTCCAGGGTAGCACTGGGGAGTACAGCTTATAGGAGAAACTTACAGTGAGGGAAGAGAATCACTCTGCTTAAGAAGCCCACACTTCCTTCATTAGCACTTTCATTCTTCACTTCCCAGAAAACATCCCTTCCTTCTGTCAAGACATGTTCCTTCCCGGAGGCACAGGGAACATGATAACCAAAGAAGGAAGAACTGGTGGACGGTTAGGTGGACGGAGACAAGAAGCTCTTCCTAAACTTCTCAAGACTTTAAATGCACAAGTCAAAAAATAAGTTTCCATTATGCTTAAAAAAAGAAAGAAGCGGTGGAGTCCTGACTTTTCACAGGCTGTGGTCTTTGAGTACTATAGCAGTCCCAAGCCTGTATGAATTTTCCCATATCTTTAGGAAACGTTTATATTGCATGAGATCTTCAGAGAAGACAAGACTCCTAACTGGCTTCTTGCTCTTAGTATATAAAAACAGCTGTGACTCCGATCTATGTGTTGCTTGACCCTCTGCCCCTTTTTCTTCTTCATTTTGTTTGCTCATAGGTGGGTTCAGAGATACAATGACAAAAACATAGATGAAGAGATTTTGTAATATTGCTGATCTTACATACATCCCAATCACTTTTTTAAAAAGTAACATTCACGTAGTAGTCATCATTTTAGCCACTTCAAATATACAATTCAGTGGCTTTTAGTGGGTTCATAATGTTGTCCAGCCATCATCCTTGTCCAACTTTACAATATTTTCCTCATCTAAAACTGTCACCCCCTGCTCCTGGACCGGTTCTTTCCCATCTCTCTATTCCCTTAGCCTCTTTGTTCAGCTTTTTTGTTCAAATACCTTTCTTCAGTTTTGAGAAGTAAAAGACAGAAGCAGAATTGCTGGGATGTGGTAATTCTATCTTAAATTTTTCTAGGAGTCACCAAATATTTATTTCTAAACCTGCATCATTTTTACTCCCAGGAGCAAGGTATGAGTTTTTTCAATTTATTCACAACCTCACTAACATTTATTTGCTATTTTTGCAAATTATGATAGTCATTTTCGTGGGTGTAAGTGGTACCTCATCATCAATCTCTTTTAACAGATAAGCTGTCAGTCAGAGAAACCAATTCGGAAGTAGAAAAGGTATGCTCATGGCAGGTCTAAAGTTTTCTATTTTGTATGTGAAGTCACAACCTAGTTGAGAATATTTTTCAGATGAGCTATAGAGTGAATGTAATGAAATTCTAATGACAAAACTGTCTTTTACCAAATCCCATCACCCACTACCCCTGGGGACATCATGGTAAAGTCTGTGCTGCTGAAAGATGGCTGTTGGCGTGTTTGTCCCTGGACGATAGCCTGGTGTCTTTAGTCAGTGAGCAGCAGAGGGATCTAAACCTCTTTGAAATCTGGCTATTCAAATGCTTTTCTGGGGGAAACTACTCTTTCATGGGGTAGGGGTTAACTTGGTGAATTTCTACTGTCTTCTTTTCATATGCTCTGTATTTTTAAAAGGAAATATAGCTGAAATAACAGTTTCCTGCCCCACTGTAGATAAGACAATTTATTTATATAAAGTAATGAATCAGACAGCTCTAGCCTTATGAAATTTCAAATTCCATCCTAACACTCTTCGCATTAATAATTCAATGTCACCGCACACATTTCCGAGAGTCTGTTATCATTTATTTTAATCTCTGGCTGCTATTTCAACACATTGCAAGTTACTCTTTCCCTTCCAAAACAGTTTAGGGAATTAAAATGCATATATGTAAATTGTTACCTAGACAAAACAACAGAGCTTTAAACATTACACTTTTGTGTCTAATTTCTGTTCCTTAGGCTATCTGATACAGAGAACCTCTCTGAGTTTAGCTTCTGTTTGCTTCTCCTGGGGAGCAAACGCTGAAATTCATTGCAGGGCGGGTGTGTGTCTTCTCTTTGAAGCGGAGGAGAAAGAGCTAAATAGAAACAGAAAACTGCAGGCTCCTAAAAGGCTGAGAAGTAGACACTGCCATGAGTCTGTCTTCCTGGGAACTGACATGTTTGGGACAAAGATTCGCAGGGATTTTGGCTGGCAGAGCGGCAGTCGTGAAAAGAATTTAGGGGATGGACTGCGATTTTTTCTTTCCTGGGACTTCAGGAGCGAGCTAGAGCCTAACCTCAGAGGGCTGGGATGCATGTCCCAGAGGTCAGTTTAAATCGTGGCCATGAATAATCTATTCTTTCTTTCACCAAAAACCTTCACTTTCTACATGAAGTCAGCAAGCTTCAGGCGTGCCTACATCGATGTCTGTCTCAGGGCTCAGGCACAAGAGCTACAGCCAGGTCGGCCCTCAAGGGCACTGGTGCTGCGCAGGGAAATTCAAACGCTGCCCCTCTGACCCTGAGGTTGTGACAGGTCTGGTCCTCCGCACGCCCAGGGAGGGAGGATGTGGCGGAGCCAGCGTCCCCGCCCTCCCAGGCCGGGAGCTCCGCTTCCCCACCTGCCCCGCCCGCCGCGCTCCAGGGTACAAAGTGCAGCCGGGACACGACGCGGGCGGAGCTCCTCGGAGCGCGCAGCCTTATCTTCCCCGGCCGACACCTCCACGGCTTCCCCACACGGCGCCTGGCACGGTCGGGAGCGCGTCTCCAGCTCCGCCGAGCTCCCAGCCGCGCGTCCGGGTTCTTGCAGCCGACATTCCCGCGGGACACACACGGAGCTGTGGGCGCCGCGAGCTTCACCCCGAGCCTGCGCGGCGCCTTCGGACCGCTGAGCCCCGCGCCCGCCGCGCTGCCACTCACGATCCCCAAAGCATCTCTTGGCGCCCCCGCCCCTGGCGCTCGCGGCTCGGGACGCGTTTCCGGACTCGCAGAGCGGCGCGTGGGCAGCGGTGCGGCCCGGCGCGGGGCTGGTGCGGGGTAGGGGGCGTAGGCGCCGCCGGGCCACACGCACTTCGCCCGCCGCGCGGCCGGTCCCGGGGAGCAGGCTGCGCGCAGGAGCCCGGCCTCGGGCAGGTCTGCGGGCACGGCCGGCGGGCGAGGTGGGAATCAGCGGCTGGAGAGCGTCCCCGGAGAGGAGCCGGGGTCCCCGGGAGAGGCGGCACCCGAGGGAAACTGAGGCCAACTCCAGACGCCCCCGTCCCGGGTCCCCGCAGGAGGGGGCGGAGCGGGGTCGGGGCTGCACCTCGGGCTCCTGCGGAGGGCGGCGGCCGCTCCGGGCCCTGGGGGCGCGGGACGGTGCTCAGCGAGCGCCTCCGCTTCGCTAGCGGAGCCGGCGAAGGACTGGGGAGCAGGGCGGAGAGGGAGGACGCCCCACCGAGACGCCCTTCGCGGCCGCCGACGCGCCGTGGCGCCTACTGCTCACTCCCAGTCCGGGCTGTGCCTATTGATGGCCGGGCCGGGCTCCAGCCCCTCGGCCGCGGCTCCCCGCGCTCCCGAGCGCCCAGACGCCCGGAGCGGCCGCCGGCGATGAGCCCTGCGGGCGCCGCTAGCAGCCGCTCTCTCCGCTTCCTCCGCCTGCGCCGCGCGCCGCCCCGAGGCGCCGGGGCGCTGTGAGCTGCCGGCCGGTGGCCGGGCGACTCCGGAGGGCGCGGGCGGCGGGGCGCGAGCGGGACTCCCAGCGCCCGCAGCCCGCCGGCCCCCCTCGGCGGGATGTTCCCCAATGGCACCGCCTCCTCTCCTTCCTCCTCGCCCAGCCCCAGCCCGGGCAGCTGCGGCGAAGGCGGCTGCAGCAGGGGCCCCGGGGCCGGCGCCGCGGACGGCATGGAGGAGCCGGGGCGGAACGCGTCCCAGAACGGGACCTTAAGCGAGGGCCAGGGCAGCGCCATCCTCATCTCCTTCATCTACTCCGTGGTGTGCCTGGTGGGGCTGTGCGGGAACTCTATGGTCATCTACGTGATCCTCCGCTACGCCAAGATGAAGACGGCTACCAACATCTACATCCTCAACCTGGCCATCGCCGATGAGCTGCTCATGCTCAGCGTGCCCTTCCTGGTCACCTCCACGCTGCTGCGCCACTGGCCCTTCGGCGCCCTGCTCTGCCGCCTCGTGCTCAGCGTGGACGCGGTCAACATGTTTACCAGCATCTACTGTCTGACGGTGCTCAGCGTGGACCGCTACGTGGCCGTGGTGCACCCCATCAAAGCGGCCCGCTACCGCCGCCCCACCGTGGCCAAGGTGGTGAACCTGGGCGTGTGGGTGCTGTCACTGCTGGTCATCCTGCCCATCGTGGTTTTCTCGCGCACCGCGGCCAACAGCGACGGCACGGTGGCCTGCAACATGCTCATGCCCGAGCCCGCCCAGCGCTGGCTGGTAGGCTTCGTGCTGTACACGTTCCTCATGGGCTTCCTGCTTCCCGTCGGGGCCATCTGCCTATGCTACGTGCTGATCATCGCCAAGATGCGCATGGTGGCTCTCAAGGCCGGCTGGCAGCAGCGCAAGCGCTCGGAGCGCAAGATCACCCTGATGGTGATGATGGTGGTGATGGTGTTTGTCATCTGCTGGATGCCTTTCTACGTGGTGCAGCTGGTCAACGTGTTCGCCGAGCAGGACGATGCCACGGTGAGCCAGCTGTCCGTCATCCTGGGCTATGCCAACAGCTGCGCCAACCCCATCCTCTACGGCTTCCTTTCGGACAACTTCAAGCGCTCTTTCCAGCGCATCCTGTGCCTCAGCTGGATGGACAACGCCGCGGAGGAGCCTGTCGATTACTATGCCACAGCCCTCAAGAGCCGCGCCTACAGCGTGGAGGACTTCCAGCCCGAGAACCTAGAGCCTGGGGCCGTCTTTCGTAATGGCACCTGCACGTCCCGGATCACCACGCTTTGAGCCCAGGCCCGGCGTGGAAGCGGGAGAAGGACAGGACAGAGGAGGGGTGTGGAGTACCTGTCCGGGGTCGCCCAGAGCTCGGGTCCTTTGCCCCTCAGGTAGAGGGTCTAGGAATGCCTCACAAAGACCAAGGTGGAATCGGGGCTTTGCTTACAGTTTGGGGAGGCTTTCTGATCACCTTTTCCTCTGTCTCCCGCTTTTGACCTCTCCTTCCCCTGCGCTTGCTGCTAGGCAGCCCTGGGCCCCCCGAAACCTGAAACCTGTAAATCCTTCTCTCCTGGCCATCACCAGCTCTACGCCGCCACCTCTGTCAGGTCCGCAGCCCCTCCCGCTGTTATTTCTGTTTGTTCAGACTGAGCCAAGGTTGTGGCCCTGAGTTGCCCTCCGAGTGGGTTCCCAACTTGCCCCCTCCCAGCCCTGTCCTGGTGCTCCAGCTGGCCAGACTGCCAGGGGGTCCTGAGTCCGGAACCACCACTCTCTTTTGCAGTTTTACTTTAAACTTAGTAGACTTGAGACTGAACCAGGCAGACTCACACTTCTGAGAGAAGAGGTACTTAGAAATGAGCCGGGCAGCCTCTTTCCGGGAGACCCCGCAGGACTCCTGCTCCACCCTGAGCAGAGCCGGGTGCTTAGCGCCCTCTCACGTAGCGTCAGGCCCTCACCCCTTCAGGAGCAAAAAGGAGGAGAGAGCGAGCCGGTCCAAGATTCCTGGGCTGTGGAGGGTGTGCCATAGGAGCCACCGTCCTCACGGAGGAAGAGGGCACTTTCCGAGGCCACTCCAGTGATGCAGCTCCCTCCCCGAGGTCCGAGAGGAGTCCAACTGGAGCTTTCCTTTATTGCTCCAATTTTGGTTTTCAGGGCCAGCAGGGCAGAGATCTAGGGTGACTACTTTCAGCCTTGGCCCAAGTTGGCCTGTGACTGCAGGCTGGAGTGCAGTCTATCAGGCCTGTCAGGGTTGCTCCTTCAAGCGGTGCCTAATAAGTTATTTTCTTGTATAATGTATTTATTTATTTGTTTATTTGTGGTGTGGGGAGATGTGCTTCTGCTTTCCTTCTCTCCCCTTGCCTAGCTCCAGAGTTTTCTTGAGGACCCAAGGAGTTGGAATGGAGGGAAACTTTCTCCTTATTCCAAGGTCTCCCCAAAGCCTTCTCTTTGCTGGACCCTCTTTCTTATCTTTTCCTGCAATATTTCTATTTTTGCTGTCCAGTGAAGTTTGGAGATTTTTCAAATTTTTCTTATTGTGGTCGCTTGTCTTAAAATACTAAAATAAATGACAATAGAGCTAGCTTCCTCTCCATGCAGAGTGAAAAGCCTTGAACTCCTGGCTTTCCAGGAAACCTATATAGGGCAACCATCATCCTATATGTGATTTTAGTGTGTGTGGGGGTACGTATGTATGTGTATACTTGCATTATGTATATTTGTTTACCCAGTCCAATTGTCATGAGTCCATGAAACAATTCCAAGTACAGCCACTGATAGGTGTAAGTCTGGCTGGAAAACTTTCAGAGCTAGGGACACAAGTAGCCCTCAACTTGGAAATGAAAAATCTAATTCACAGACTTTATTCATTGTTGGAGTTGTCCCTACTTCTAGGTTCCAGCAGAAATGACTCTTGCAGTGCAGTTTATACAAACACTACTTTTTGAGAACATTGGAAATGAGATGTGTTTATGTTGAATCTAGCCAGCTACCTTGGAAATCCAAGCAGGAATCCAAGCAGAAACAATTTTACTTCTTTGTATTTTCTGGGTTGCTTAATAGGCTGGCTTGTACATAGTGTGCACTAGATACATGTTTGCTGTTTGGTTGCTGAAATAAACCAGAGTGTGTTATGATGATCTGCAGACAGTAGTCTGGAATTCTCAGATTATCTCAATGACTTAATACACAACGGTGGAACTTACTGTAGCGAAAGGTGTTTACTGTATATTTGCTTCAACATTGTGCTTTACTAAAAGCAGTAACAAACAGTTAAATGACCCTATTGTTTAGTTTAATGAATAAATATGCTTTTGATCTGAAATCAGAGTTTAAGTCTGTCCCTTAATAGTATATATTATTACTCTTTTGGGAAATAGATTTTTAATGTTTAAAAGCAGTGGAATTTGCAAATTAAAATCTTTATCATCATACACTTGACAGGATATAAATCTAATGCTTTTAACCTGTTATCATTGTAATACTAATTAAATAAACAGAGGTATGATACTATTGCAAGTCCTCTGGCTGCTGCTTGAATTTTCTGTTTTAATGGATTTCTTGAACACACACACTCGCACACGCACACGCACACACACACGCACATGCACACGGGCTTGATTACTTTGTGTTTCACTTAAGAGTTTAGGAAGAAAGATTTCAGGTTATTTTAGGAAATTTTACCAAGATTGCAGTTGTTTTCTTTGAAGAAAATTCTGTTAATTCAAAGAGAGAGAGACACAGAGAGACAGAGAGATAGAAGAATCAGTTGAGTCATTATGAATAAGAAGCAATGCTCTGGTTTGCACTCTGTTGTTCTCAAATCAAGTAGACCATCTCTCAATCTCCTACAGATTAAATTACTGTCTGCCCTCATTTATGACCTCAGAGTATATTATTGGAGTTAAGTAACTGCTGATTTACATCTGGAGAAGAGATAATGATAGCAAAAAATATTTCTAAAAAGTGTTGTAGAGTGTAGTGGTTAAAAGAAATAAGGAAATTGGGCTTCAACCTAAGAAATGGAAGAAGGAGCTACTCTATACTTTGTTCAGTGACAGCTACTTCCATCCTGGAAGAATGTAAGGAGGCACCGGGGAGATATTTTTTGAAGATTTTAATTTCTACAGTAGTTTTGTTTTCATGGCAAAATGAACAAAAAGAAGGTAGGTTTCAAGTAGATCATGGCAGTAATTTTAGGGACACAGTAGGAAGTGGGGACTTCAAATACTCTGTCAGTCTAAGCTTAATAGAGTGCTGTACATTATCTACCTGTGACAAAAATGGCTGAACTTTCATCTTTTTATGATTTTTTTAAAAAAGCCATACCAAAGTGACAATGGAAAAATCAGATTTCCAACTTAGATGTGGCAAAGAAAATGGAATTTTAAAAATTTATTTATTTATTGGGGTACAGCCCAGGGCCTCATCCATTCTTAGTTACAACTACAATCCTTACATTTTGTTATTTTTTATTTAATTAATCTCACTTTATTCCAAGTACCTTTGAAGTGGTTAGCTGAGAAAGAGAGAGAAAAAAGTAACAAACTTTACAACTAACTAAACCCAACTAAGTTATTTGCTAGAAAGAGAGAGAAAAAAGTAACAAACTTTACAACTAACTAAACCCAACTAAGTTGTTTGCTTATTGATTCATTTATTGAGTTGTGTGGGGGATCAAACCCAGGGCCTCTTGCATGCTGGGCCCTAATCTATGCTGATTACTCCACTCCTAATCTGTGCTGCTGTCCCTGAGCTAATAATTTCAATAGCTATGTTTAAATTTCCAAACTTCATTTACATAAATTTGGACAATCTCTTAGCTGGCTTCCTTTTGCTCTTTTTGTAAAGTGACTTTGGAAAGAATATAAGGACATGTTGTATATCGAGTGGAGAAAGGAAATGGTTGGAGTCCTTTGGAAAAGGGTCTTTTCTCTTTTGCTCTTTGAGGCCAGGTCTCTTATAGATCTGGCTGCTTCCTGGATGTAATTTGATGAAACTGATGCAGCCAGAGACTGTGACAGGGCTTTTCCTTTTGGAAAGGGCAGAACTTAGTGTCTTCTGAGGTCTTCAGACTGCCCAGCAGCCTAACGGGCTAGCCCAGGCTTCACTGTGGAGTCACATCTGCCTGCCACTGCACCCTTGGTGAGCATGAGTTCAGTTAGATAGAACATAGGATAGTTTGGATTGGTGGTTCTCGGGATCTCCTTTCCAGCCATGTTGTCCTCTTTTACATGGCAGTTGGTAGTGCACCTCTCTTTACCTTTGTAAGCCAACTCTGGTTATCAGACACTCCACACCTATATCACTTTGCACTAGATACCCCAGAAGTGGAGTGCTTCAGTCTTAGCTCATGTGCCACAGCAGAAAAAATGTGTTTAGCAAGTCCTCATCTTCTAACCAAACACACACACCAAATCCTCACACATGCCTGATTTCCCAGCATTTTTACACTGAAAACAAGACTCCCAACCTAAGGTAGACTCCCTCATTTCAGGGGGAGAAACTAATATGAAGCATGATTTATAGAAGAAGTTATATGTGTCAGCTAGTAACTGTGACCTATTATCTCTCTTGTTAAGTGACTTCTAGGTTCCCAAGCCATCCTTTCACAGAATATTCAAGGAGAGGATTATATTTTAAAACTTTGATGGTTTGTCCATTCTAACCATGACCTTCATTCCCAATGTTGGGCATGTTGCTTTGATCTGAAACAAATGACAGGAAGTTCCCCTGGACAATGTATTTTTTAAAAATTGTACTAAATTTTAAACCTATGTTAAATAAATTAACACTATACAAAGTTTCTTTAAAAACTCTTTGGTGTTAAGGTTACATTTTTTGTCACAACTGACTCAATCTCCTTTTTATTTCAAAGCACCACATCGGAGAGGTTACTCATTTAACTGCATTGGTTGAGAGATGTTCTCAGCAGTCACTGTTACAGTGGTGACAGCTGACAAAGCACACCATGGCAAAGTCTATGCTGTTGATTTCTTGAGCTACACTGAGCTAATGAGAACCTCTTCCACATCCTCTGATAGATATCATGCTTCCCATACAGTTCAGGTTGTTGGCTGTAAAAGCAGGCAGACAGGTCCTGCATCATGACATGCTTTCCCTAGAGGAAGGTAAGTAGAGCGATAGCATTGCAAGTAATCACTTATTATTTTATTGACTGTGTGGACACAGAGGCTGTGTGTAAAAAGGCTTTGTTAGGAGCAATCAGATACAGCCCAGCTTCTGATTACAACTACAAAGGAAAGGAAAATGTTTCTGAAGCAATGACAAAGATAAAGAAGTCTGTGAACTAAAGTAACCAGTACAAACTAAACTAAAAAAAAATATGTGCTTGTCAAACTTTGGGAAGAGAGGACTGTTACCTTAAAAGTAGACATATTTTATTTTTATTTTATTTATTATTTTTGTGGTATCAGGGAAGAAATTCAGGCCCTTGTGCTTCCTTCCAAGGTAGGTGCAGTACCACTTAAGCTAAATCCCTACTCCTTTTTTTTTTTTTGAGATATGATTTTAAATAAAAGCCTTTTAGTGCAATGTTCACTCTGATAATAAAAAAAATTATTGTGAAAATACATATCAAGCTCAATTTTAGCCAAGTGTTAGAAATATTATTCTCATTTAAGATCAAAACTGTAAGCATGCTACCACGGTAATTTTGGAGTAATAATAAATTTAAAACTCAGAAATAAATATCTCTTTATATTAGGCTGTCCAAGTCTTCAGTTTTTTTTAATTAAAATCTTTATTGGTACATTATATATACATATCATGATTGCACTCCACGATGAGAATTTGTACCAGTATGTGACACAACTTGATTCTCATTTTTTCCCATAGCCCTACCCACCCTACTGCCCCCCTATATACATAAACTTTGTTTTCTTTCTTTTTTGTTATAATCTCATTATTTTTCCCCTTCACCCTATTTCACTTTGAGTTTTTTATATTTCACAATATATATCATACAATTCTAAAACTCATTTACATCTTAATTTTCTCATACCAGAGAAAAGATGTGATATTTACATATCTGTAATCTATTTATTTCACTTATGAAGATATCCTCAAGGTATATCCATTTAAGTATAAATGATTCAGACTTATCATTTTTTATGGCAGAGTAATACTGCATTCTATAGAAGAACCATAGATTTTTTTATCCAGTCTCCAGTTTATGGACACTTGGGTTGTTTCCAAGATGTAACAATCACAAATTGAGCTGCTATAAACATGGGTGCACATATGTCACTGTGATATGAGTCTTTTAATTCTTTTGTATATATACCTAGCAGAGTGATGGGTGGGTCAAATGGGACCTCCAATCCTAGTTTTTTGAGGAATCCTTAAACTGATCTCCAAAGGGGTTGTACCAGTCAACATTCCCACCAACAGTGAAGAAGGGTTCCTTCTTCTCCACAGCCCTGCCAACATTTGTTGCTGGCTAACTTTGAAATGGCAGCCATTCTTTGTGGAGTGAGATGAAATCTCAGTGTTGTTTTCATCTGCATCTCTCGAATGACTAATGATGTTGAGCATTTCTTCATATGCTTCTTAGCTGCTCTTACTTCCTCCTCTGAAAAGTATCTGTTCATTTTAGATGCCCATTTTTGAATTGGGTCTTTAAATTTGGGTGGGCTGATTTTTTTGAGCTCTTTATATATTCTAGATAATAACCCTTTGTCTGAGGAACAGCTGGAAAAGATTTTTTCCCACATTGTTGGTTGCCTTTTTGCTCTGTTGGTGGTTTCCTTTGCGTGCAGAAGATTTTTAAAAGACTGAGGTCCCACTTGCTGATTTCTTCTGCCAATTCCTGTGCTACAGAGGTTTTGTTCAAGAAGTCTTTCCCTAAGCCAGTGTTGTCAAGAGTTTTACCTAACCTGTTTTACAACAGGTTTAGAGTGTCCACTTTAATATTTAGGTCTCTTATCCACTTTGATTTTAGCTTGGTACACGGTGAAAGGGCTAGGGCTAGCTTTAGTCTGTGGCAAGTTAAAGCCCAGTTTTTCCAGCACCATTTGTTAAAGAGGCTATCTTTCCTCCATTGAGGATTTTTTGCTCCTTTGTCAAAGATGAGGTGGCTCAGTGTATCTGGAGTAGTTTCTGGATCTTCTACTTTACTCCATTGATCCTCAGGTCTGTTACTTTTCCAGTACCATGCAGTTTTTATCATGGTGGCTTTATGGTATAGTTTCAGGTTCTGAGTTGTAATACCCCCCACCATATCCCTGTTGCTTAGAATTGCTTTGGCTATTCTAGGTCTTTTGTGTTCCAGATGAAAGTTTGGATTTTTTTTCTCTAGATCTGTGAAATATGCTGTTGGGATTTCAATTGGGATTGCATTGAATATGTATAGTAGTTTTGGGAGTATAGCCATTTTGACGATATTGGTTCTTCCTCCCTAGGAGCAAGGTGTGTCTTTCCATTTCTTGATATCATCTTCTATCTCCTTTTCAGAGTGCTAGTTTTCAGAGTAGAGGTCTTTCACCTCCTTTGTTAGATTGATTCCTAGGTTTTTTTTTTTTGGGGGGGGGTGCTATTGTGAAAGGGACTGACTCTCCAATTTCTATCTCAGTGGGTCTACTGTTTGTGTATATGAAGGCTATTGATTTTTGACCTTGTAACCAAGTCTTCAATTTTGAGGCAATAAGACACTTAAAAGAAAGTGAGACAAGGTAAATGCTATCAGCTGACATATTATCTCTTCAGAGAAGTTTAACTACAGCTTCCCTCCTCATTATGTGACAGGAACTATTACAGATAAGGATTTAAGTATTCCCAGCTTTAAGAACTTAAGAAAGTTTTACCATGTGTTAGATTCCACCTAGAAAGCATCGTGTTGTTTTGGAGAAGAAGACACTGTGAAAATATTATGTGCAGAAATAGTTCTGACTTTCATAGAAATAATATTTATTTCAAAATCAACTTAAATTGAAAGAAAGAAAAACTCAAGACCTGATAGGCAAGCAGAATAATATTGTACAGTGGCAAATATGACTTTTATGGCTATGTAGGGAAAGGGTGTCCCAAATATCAAAGAACAACAGTTCTTGATGTGTTTTCTCTGTCTCCATTACCCTTGAACAATTGGTTAATCTAGTTAATAATATTAGCAGTGGCAACACGTCTATTCAAAGTCAATAATTAAACTAAAAATTCTCCTTTATATCCAATGAGCCACTCTCCCTGGCAAACCAAGAAGATAACTGTCTATTTCAAAAACAGTCTCAAGTCTCACTATGCAGAAACTGTGGTACTTGAAATTAAAACAACAAATATACATAATGCACACAGAAAGTAATTTAAAAAGACATTTCTCTGTTGGTAAAATGAAACTTCCATACTCTTTTTTTGCACTTTATCTTTTATCTTTAAACTTGTAGTTCTTCTTCTAGCTCTGGACACGATGTTTTTTTTTTAATTATCTTTATTAGTACATTAAATATACACATCATGATTGCACTCCATAATGGGGATTTGTACCAGTATAAGACACAACTTAATTCTCATTTTTTCCCATAGCCCCACTGGACACGATGTTTTTTAACTTGTCTCATTTTCCTAGTAAATATCTGAGAAGAGAGATCTTCCCTATGATTTATGATCTGTGTAACTCACAAGGCTTCCCATATTATTCTCTTATACTCAGAAGAAAGATTTTTTTTATAAGAATATCATGTCAGAACATTAGGTAGCAATGTCCCTGAAATTACACCCTTTAAGGCAAACATTTCACAAGTGGTCTATAAGCCTTGCATCAGAAGCACCAGAGAACTTATAAAAATCTCTATGCTTTATACCCTTTCAATGAACTTTGATTCACTAGATCAAGGGTGAAAATTGGTAATTCTAACACACCAAAAAGTTTGAGAACTAATGGTTTAAGTGTTAAGAGAACAGTGTTTTCTATTAGCAGACTTCTCTACCTCCATAGCACCTGGACACACCCAATCTCATCTTTCAGCAGACTTGGCTCTGCACTACTATTATTAGATGTTGAGCAACTTAATCTTCATGATGCATATTACACCCTCTGGATGGTCACAGTGTTTTCTTTACCAGGCTATTGTGATCACATATTTTATGTCAAAGGCTAAGTCAATCAGAGATTTTTATAGGTGATAGTGAAGGAAAATAGGTAAAAAATCTTAAGATCTGAGTTCAAGGTTTATTTGATACATAATCCACCAGAAACTTTTATTAGTCTTCACTTCTCATCATCTCTGACTTCTACTCTGTCATGTCATCTGCATTTTCAGGCTGGACATTCCTTTGTAACTAATTATGAGATACAGGAAGAAAGTGCAACATGACATCTTTTCAGGTTCAGGTTTCAGAAGAAGGAATATATTGTTCTGAGATCATTGTCTATCGGGAGGCATCTTCCACGGACTTCTTATCTGTCCTATATGTCACTGACTGTGTCAAATCTGTGAAGCCTAAACTGAGAATGGCTATGTACCTTAATGATTCTTTAATATGATATTTGCAGCAAGTAGTTTTGAATAACCAGGTATGGTCTCTGTCACGGACAAAGAGAAGGTTCTCTATAAAGTGGTGGTTTGTCCCCAAGTCAGCGTTTCTCAGACTTGTCACAAACTCACTGTTTCATAGTGTCCATTTGGCCCAAATTGTATCGTGTACATGACAGTTGTTAGTAAACATAACTAAGACAAATCATATTGTTTCTGGCTATTCCATCAGTGATAAAGTCCTTTATCTTTGACCCTGGAATCTTGCATCTCCTGATGTCTATGAAATGACAACAAACTAACTTAGAAGTTTTCAAGTAAGATAAATCAAATTCAAGATCCCAGTGGCATCTACCATTATACTCATTAACAAGGCCTTATGCAATAATTAGGCCAGGATGATACACAATGTACTCTTGGAGCTGGGAGTGTCAATGTCACCCAGAAGTAAGGAAAGAGCAGAATGGGTCTCAAGAGGAAAAGTAAGGCAGTAGTTGTTCATAATAGGTAATAAATGACTCATTGTATGCTAAAAATACATGAATATTAATAAATAAAATAAAACAAATACCATCTACAACGGCTGTGCAAATATAGTTCATGAACCCAATAATGACATATATTATTAATTATTATTAATATTCTTTATGATGAAATATAGAGTTGAGGTGATTCAGGTTTTAAGGTACATGTACTTAATCTAGTCATATAATTATTTTGATCACTTTAAATATACAAAAATCATACTAATTTCTTTGCATGGAAGTTATCTGAACATTTTAAAAAATTATTTTTATTTATGCAATATGTTTTCATCGTGAAGAATATTAATGACACTGGTTTAATTGGAAAGTTGAAAATAGGACCCAAATGTTTAAAGGATTTTGAACTAGAAACTGACAGGGTGCATATGACCTCAAGAAAATTAGTCAGATTCTGTAGAGGTCTTCTCTAGAAGCCTTCAGTAGTAAAAATGTATTATAATTTCACAAGATTGGCTGCATTATTTAAATACCTATAAAAATAAGATGATAAATTTGTGTATGGTAATAAAGTGGGAAAGAAGAAATATAAACTAAGTAGAAAAGATACAAAGAAACTGAGATTTTTATGTTATTCTTAACTGCAATTTCAAGACTCTATGTTTATTTCTTTTCAGGAAACTTACTCAAAAAAATTCCTACCAGTTTTAGAAACAAAAAACCTGAAAAATCTTGGCTATGGCAAGGAAGTAGCAATACTAGCGGGAGGTATATCTCAACATACAACAAATGTGGAGGCTTACATTGCAATGTACTAAACAGCAAGAGTCCACATCTCACATTACCCCTCTGAAGACTCCCACTTAAACATACCCAACTCCAGCTCCTAATGTATCTATTCTCTCTGAACACTTGCATTCTATTCCCAAATGCACTTGGGCCAATATCTCTCTCTAATAAAAATTATCTTACCTCTTACAGATGTGTTCTGAACACTTTCTTTCCATGGTGGGAATCAGAAATTCTGCTACAGAAAGATGGGTCAAATTCCTTATTTCAGCCCTGGGAACCCTGCAACCCTACCTGGTGATAGTGGCACATACCTATAAACCTAGCATTGAGGGAAGCTGAAGCAACAGGATTTCAAGTTTGAGCCCAGTCCAGCCCAGGCAACTGTCTCAAATAAAGTAAATAGTGGTTGCTCAATAAAATTACAGTAGTGAATTCAGCTTCATACAGTAAAATTTTAACAAGCTGATAGAGCATTTTAATGTTACACATAGTGGAATGTTCAGCACATTGACAATGACACTGAAATAGGAAACGTTATGGGTGAAGCATGAAGCAGTGTGTAACAGTTCAGCCAGGCTAGATGGGAAGCTACACTTATATCACTAGCACTTAAGGGAAAATTTTGCTTTAAGTATAGTTTTTAATGATAGAAATTAGGTAGTCCACTACAACAAAGATATGTGCTGATGATTAGTAAAGTAGTAGAAAAATAAAGTTATTTGTACACATCTGCGCCATAATTTGGGCTGAAATATCAGTGACAATTACCCGTTCCCATGAATTACACTGAGAGCTGCAGTTCCCCTCATATTTCATAGTAGTTACATAAAACTGTCAGTAACTATGGTTTAAAAACAGGACTAGGGAAGGCAGGGGTGGAAGGAGAATTAACATTTACCAGTATTGACTGTGTAAGTGACACATTTTCTAGGTGTTCTAAATGACAACTCATTTAGTCCTCCCCAAGATTGCTGTGTAAGAGAAATCTTTATTTTTCTTACAAGCAAAGAGAGAGCGGGAGGAAAAGGGAGAGAGGGGAGGAAGAGAAGGAAGAAGGGAGGGAGGGGGGAGGGAAAGTGAGGAGGGAGGAGAGAGACTCATCTGGTGCTGTGTGTGAAAGGCAGAGGTAGCCGTATTCTAACTGGAAACCACTTACTTCTAAGAACCATGATCTATCGTATTAGTTACCATCCCTTCCAACAGTGCAGTTTCCTTCTATAAAACACATAAAAGTGGGAAAAGTTTGACTACTGTTTCAAGATTTGTAAATCATAGTGCCAGAAACCTGAATAAATCATGATTTGTGCTTGAAGAAGAGTAATTGTTAAATATGGATATTGCTATACTATTCCTCTGGAGATAAATAAACCTGTGAGAACACCAGGTTCACCTTGAAGTCAGATGTGTCTTCCTCTCAGAAATGGTTCATGACACACAGGGGACCACACCACACAAGTCCCACATGGTGAGGAAGGTACCACAGTGCAGGGATTGATGGGGGACCAGGAATCAGAATGTGCTTTGGAATCCTGACTTAGAAAATCACTGCTCATGTCATTACACAAAGGGTATTTTCCCTTCATATAACATACCTCTTAATTGAAATGAGAATAAAAATAAGTTGTGCCCCTTAATATTAACAAAGTGATGTAAGTCCTCTTAGTATTTCTACTTTAGTAATCCTTTTCATTTACTAAATATCACTGAGGCCATGATAGTTCAAGAATATTGAAATCCAGAAACATAGTTTCTTTTTCACATAGAACATAATAAGTTTGTTCTAATTACTATAAATCAAATAATTAAAAAATCTTAAAATAATCATAATATATGATCCCATTAACAGCCACTTAAAGAGACATGACCGAAGTTTAGAAAAATAAAAATTATAGATGTGCAACACGAATTTGGCCCCATAAGCTACAACAGACACAGATTTTTGGAACATTAGTAACTGCTTGGAGTTTTTTCCTCTCTATTTGAACTAGCAAGTTGTTCTGCTGCACCAATATTGTAGAATAATTGAAAAGCATTAAACTAAATCTTTTATCTGGTCCTCTTCCCAATTAAGAGGTCATTCCATTTATCAGGATGCCAATTAAATAGAATCTGCTGAATTATTCAAGTGAAGAGAGTCTGCTGAAGGGGACAGGAGAAACAGGAAAAAATCCTTCCCCAAAATTGAAGACTGGTATTACAAAACTGTAGAAAATGCATTTTCTTTTACATTCCTCTTGTAAATTAGCTCACTGAGTCCACAAAGAAGAAGAGAATTTTAAACAGAGGTAAATATGCAACACACACATTCAAACAGCTGTAGACACTTTAAAGCGGGTCTTAGCGCATCTCTCACCTGCAGCTGCATCTCCTGTTTGCAAACCAAGATGGATCCAGGAGAATAAAACTGATGACTGCTTCGATTCCTCCACAAGTTCTAGTGTCTGCACATCTTCTCCCAAGTGCCAGTCTCCAGAATCATCACTACCAGTGTTCAGTTACATTCCACTGTATAAGAAAATGAAACGGACTCAATCCCACCCTAAACTTGTACTCAGGATTCCTTGTGTTTTTCTGACAAAGCATTAGAGAGGTCAAGGACAAAGATGTGGCAAGGGGATCCCTACAAAGATGAGGAACCGAGAAGAGGACAAAGAGGCAACAGGATTTCCCCTGGAATACAGCTTTTCTTCTAAAGTTTTTCTTTCCGTTGTTTTGAAGCTGGTTTATAAGTTGTCCAGGGACCTTTGCTTTGATGACTAAACCACAAGCTAACACAATGAAAAGGAAACTTTGCACAGAGTTAGGGCCAGGAGGAGAGGAGGGCATCAGCCACCTATTGGCTGTGTAACCCCAGTTTCATATCTTCATCTCAGCTTTAGCTTCTTCATCTGTAAAACGGGAGAAAAAATAGTACTTAATCATTGAGTTATGAATATTAAATAACATTTGCAAAATAGAAAAATATGTGGCCCATGGTGAGAGGGGTAAGCCCTCAGAAAGATAGAGTTGCATTAAGTTTATGGGTTTATTAGACCTAAACAAACCCTGGAACTATTGATATGGATGTTGGGACCTCTCAAATGTTTCTGTTACCCCTTTTCATTTTCCAGCCTTCCCTCTGTCACCATGAAATACTCATAAATTGACTGGTTTTCTAATGTTAATGATATTAATGGCTTAAATGATTAATTTCTTAATCTCCAGTGAGTTTTGTTTTGTTTCAGTAGTTCTGGGGACTAAATCCAAGGATGTTCACACAGAGCTACATCCCTGGACCAGATTTTTATCTTTCAAGACAGGGTTTCAATAAGTCGCTAGGCTGAATTTGAATTTACATCCTCCCACCTTAGCCTCCCAAGCCACTGGGATTACAGATCAGTGCCACTTTACTGGGCACAAGTCTACTTTCTGATAGGAGGTACTGATGTTTCCCAAGCCTGATTGCCCATAAAACAGGCCCAAGGAGTTTTCTGAAAACACACAGTCCTAATGTACAGTTATAGATGCTTTTAGAAACGGAGTCCAGGTATCCACATTGAAACAATCCTTCCAAAGGATTCCAACCAGGAACTTCCCTTCCTGGCTATTCAGGGAACATTAAATATAGTTAATGTGAAAGGATTTTACAGAAAGAATTTGGGGTTGTGTGTTTCATCTTTCAGAAGCAGAGATGTTTTCTTTTGGCCTCACTCCTCACTCCTCACTCCTCTGGCCCATCAAATTACACCAAGCCATCATCATCATCCATGATAATGCTTCCAGATGAGAGAACTGTTTCCAAGCCTTCTTTTACCACTATCATTTTCAAGAGTGCTAAGAAATAAATATTCATTCTGAAACCCTTCCTCTTTTGTATTCTTCATTCATGTCTCTTCAAGGAAATCAGACCTATTAAGTGGGTAAGTTTCCGGAGCTTTTCTTCCCACATCCTCACTCCTCCTTTGGGTCTTGGTTCACGCTCCATCAGTTATTTAAAATTAAACACAGGCTTCCCCTTGACCTCCTCGTGTGCCTTATTCTAGTCATTCATGTGATTATCATATGCAATTTAAAGGTCAAATTTACAAAGTGCTTTGATATTCCTAAGTGATGGGGGCCTTTGTTTCTAGGATACAAGAGTTCATAACTGTTAGGAGGCCTAAGGCAGTTGTGGTCATGGGATGAGCACGATGGCGATGACAAGGACTGTTAGCATCTCTGTCGTCCTAATCATGACTCCTCACTGCAGCCACCATGGAAGCAGATTCAGAGGAGTAGTTCACTGGATCTTCACAAGGAAGCTGAGGGTCTCACTGGATATTTACGGCATGGTGAAGGGAATAAAACCGAGGACTAATGATTTGGGGAAAAACATCAAATGATACATATAACTATAAAGGGAGAGCAGAGGACCTAAATATAGTCTACCTATAAATGTGCAGTAGCTCAAAAGCAAGTCCTAGCTCAAATAAGTGTAGTGTTTCATTTTTTTCCCCGTAAGATGCATAAAACGAGAAAAAGAAACATCAGCTAGTGATGTGAAACACCAGGGATTTTATAAAGAACTCTTCAGGAATAGGAAAGCTTTTTTTGTCAGATATGCTACAAAAGGAAAAATCAATGCATTTCAGCCTAATTCTCTTAATGCTATTTCACTTAATTTCTTGCTTATAATATTGAGGACATAATAAGATATTTTTAGTCCTGAGAAGACTTCCTCCTTTAGAAAAATTCATGCCTCTTTGTTGCCATTTACTAATGTATTTTTTTCATCATGTGAAGATTATTTCCAAGTCAGAAAGCATACTTTGGAAGACATGTTTTAATACTTATAAAGTTGTTTAAAAACTCAATAAACTTTTAAAAATCAATGATTAACAATTATGACTCTATAGCTATTTTGGTTTGGCATTTTTGCTTCAATTACCTTTGCCAACAATATTTTACTTATTCTATCAGATCTCATAAATTTTAAATAACAAATTTGCGATTGTGAATTCTTAATATTATTGCTTGAAAGACTTGTGTTCATTTATTTAATAACTTAGGCAAGTGATGCCAGTTAAGGAAACTGTGCAACACAATTCTTATGAGGAAAAGCTCCTTCAAATCTTTTTTCTTGTACCTTGAGACTCATCCCTTTGGGAACCCAGAATTTGTCACCATCTGCATTGCTCAGGAATCTCAGTCTTTGCTTTTAGGGGTTGATTGTTGTGTGTGATTTTTTATAGTAAAAGTAACCGCATAGCAATAGTTTTAGACACAAAATTTAAATGATAGAGGAGATTAATTCCATTTAACTATAAAGAGATTCAGTAGCATCAGGAAAATATTGTTATATTTCTTAAGCAATTCCTTAAAAGTGCTGATTTTTACAAGACCACCTGACTTAGCAAATTATTGTGAAAACTGCTCTAAATTTTGTGAAGTGTATAATGATTGATAGGTTTGTTTTTAGTTCATTTACTCTTTGAAAAATAACTAAATTAAAAACTGACTTGGTTTTCTGGTTTTCTCTTTCTAGAATTGGGTTTTTTGCCTCAAATTAAAAATAAAGAAAAATTAATCAAACTTATACATAAAATACTAGCATTCCTTATGTTAAATGCATGGTAATTCTCTTTTTTAAAAAAAATTATTTTATTGATATATTTTATATACACATTATGATCACAATTGACGTTGAGAATTTGTCCCAGTATATGACATGAGTTAATTCTCATTTTTTCCCATTCCCCTTCCCCCTACAGTAATTCTCTTTTCACACTAAACAATGTCATAAAAACATAGAATTGCACTTATGTGTTCTATATTTAATTAAATCTTAACATTTAAGTTTAAATCTGAGGCAGACAAAATCATTTCAATAAGCCTACTTGATTACACTTTAATTAGAAGTTCCTGCTTTGAAATTAGCTATTGTCCCTGCATTTTAAAGAATGTTTCTCTCATTAAATATAAATATAATAAATATACTGTAGACATACAAAGAATACATACTATAGTTTCCAGATTAGTATTTGAAATTAGAAATTGGGGTAAATTTTTTAGTTTCTAAAATTTTAATCAACTAGAAAATTTTTGAGTTCCAATTTCACAGAGAATAACTCATTTTGTGGAGGAATGGAGAAAGTATTATTCATATGACATTAAATGTTTTGATAAACACAGGGATACAATGAAGATACAGTTAGTGCAGAAATAAAGCTTGCTAATGTATAAATCAACATTAATTTTTAAATTCAATTTAAAGAAATATTTTAAATTGCCTATATCCTCAGATAACACAGAGAAGTTACTTAGTTTGATTAAATTTATCTTATACTGATGTAGAGAGTAAGCAAATAAATATAAATATTTTAAGAGCTATCATGAAGATAAAACAAGGTGATATGAAATATATCTGGGAGATATGGTGTCAGAAAATGCCCTTATGAGAAGGTGACTTTTAGGTTAAGACCTGAAGGGTATATGAAAGACTTCCCCCAAGAAAAGCAGAGATCAGAGGGAAAGGGCCTTCCCAGCTGAGGTCCTAAAATGAGCATGATGGATGCCAGGAGCCTAGAGAATGAGCAGAAGGTGAGGGGAGGAGAGAGGAAAATCAAGAGAAAGGTATTTCTATAAAGAAGATTGACTGTCCATATCCAATGCCTACAAGAAATCTGGCTAGGTGACTGCTGATGCTTAAACGTGATAGAAAGTTGACTTATTACACAGCTTCCAGAGGGAAGAGAGGTACCAGCTGGAATGGCCTGAGCAAAGTGTGGAATGGAGAAGATGTGGCGATCACACCATAGCCCACATCTCTGAAAACTTTTAGTCCAGAAAGATCACTGAGCAAAATGGCAGGATCTGGAGAAAGAAGTCCTGAAAATGTGTTTATTTAGTGGAAGTAATTCAGGACAGAAAGATAAAGTGATGAGGACCCAGTACCTGAATATTACAGATGAGTGTCTGGAAGTAGGTGGGTCAGTTGTGTTGTCTCCCGGGATGGACAAGGGTCAGCAAATGGTCATGCTGAGAGTGACTTGTCTTGAGATGGAGGCTGGCAATTTGGAGAGATGTAAGATTTGCAATGTGGTCCCACGTTGGAGAATGGGAAATGAGTAAACCTTAACAGCATGATAGTATTTGAGCAGTCTCGAATACTCAGGATTGTCAGTTCTGAGATTAATTTGGGATTAGTCAGGGCAAATTCATGCTTTTCTCTGAAATCTGTTCAGCTGCTTATGTGGAGCAAGGAACAGTGAGATAATCTGAGATTTGAGAGAAAAGTAGAAGGGAGGAAAAGAAGAGCAAGAGAGTTGTGTGTTTGGATTTTTTTAGAAATTATGTAGTTACAGTGATGGAATACACAATATCAGCTAAATTAAAAAATGAGAGAGATTGTGTATAATGAACTAGAATGAAGACTGGCGACTGGAAATACTTGATGAGATCAAAGCCTGGCTGGCATGGAAAAGAGAAAGAAAGATGAGCAATAAGGTTGAAAACCCAGATACAAAAATATTGGAGGTGCAGGCTGTTATCATAGATAAAACTTGGGTCAGAGGAGGGAGTAGCTGTTATCTGAAAAGAGAAAGGGTACTAAGGATGAACCACGAAGCCGGGGTGCTATATGCAGATTTCATGAGGATGTTGAAGTTGCCAAAGAGAAAGACAGATGTGAGAGTAGCAAAAACAACAGAGGCTTGTATACTCAAATCTATGAATGGCAAGCAAGAGGGGGCTAGGAAATTAAAAGGTGCCAGCTATAATAAGATAACCTATGCTGGTGAGAGCTTCAAAAAAAAGCACCCAACATCTCAAGGAGGGAGGAGATGTGTGTGTCTGTGTCTGTGTGTGTGTATGTGTGTGTGTGTGTGTGTGTGTGTGTGTGTATGTGTGAATTATTTTAAGTACAAATAATCAATATTGTGTGGATACCCCAAAGTCAATTTCACCAAATGTTATGGCAAAAGATAGTATTTCATTTAAGTTTTATCCTGTTGTCTCATGCTTATTCTATAATATAAAGACGTGTAAGTTTACTTTCATAGCAATTCTGGAGAGTAATCAGCTGTTCTACATACAGCATTTGAGATTGTCATGAATTCAGTCTTTATTACTGATTTAAGATTTTCCTTACACAAAGCAAACTTTGACATCTTAGGATACTATATACGGGATAATAAAGAATTCTGATGTAATGACTGAAAATGATAAGACTATGGAGAAACTACACTATGTTCTCCTAGGTAAGAAGAATGCTATTCTCTTCCCTCTCAGACTGAAAGTGTAACAATTTAACACCAAATAACGTATCCTCCTTTTGGCTGAGCAAAGCTAGTAATGCAAAATAATCAGCATATCAAAGGTACAGTTTGCAGAAACAACTTACAAGACACACTTCTTCTGACAGATGTGTTGGTTCTGTTGACACCTCATGATAGATCTGTCTTTTGAAATAATGTACCTCATAAGGAGGATAAGCAGAAAACACACAACATGGCTATTTGGTTTTTTTCATTTTGCATTCATGATTACTCGAGTCATGAATGACATAGGATCCCAAACAGTAATCTATGTACTGGCAGGAGCCATTTTTCATTTGGCAGGTCTGGGTTACAGCTTCAGCAGCAGAAGCTATGAATCTCAGTGAGATAAAACAAGCTCCTCAATTCACTTCTCACGTCTACATACTTCGGTGTATTTCACAGGACCAGAAGTCAAGGGCGCAGTTTTGTTTTCTATTTTCTAAATTTTCTCGAAATCATGAACGTCTTTAGCTTATTTCTTATAATGAACAAGCTTGGCTACACAATTTAATTTCAGTGTGGGTTTTTCTTTTTGATTCCAGCCTGTTCACTGGGCCCATCTTCCTCGTTCTTCATGTCATCACTGAACCACACGGTTTGATCTTGTTGCAGTCCAACAGTGTGGGAGCAGTTCCTGTGCACCGAATAATTATTCACACACCCGTCCTGCTGCACGAAACACTTTTACCTTCTTCAGCCACCCAGAGCCTTTCAACAGCTCCTTCTAGATTAAACTGGAGTGTCACAATTCCACTCCACCCTATTAGGTGCCACAGTGAGACGTTCTCTCTCTTTCTGTGTATATTTGAACATATATTGATCATTGTTAGGACTGTCGGGTAATATATCACCCAACTCAAGAGACCTGTGAGAGTGCAGAGCCACACAGTTAATAATCACGCTGGGACATCGGACATACACAGTGACTCGCCTGGCTAATCAAAGTGTGTGGTCACCAAGTATAGGACTAGATCGTCGCTTTATAGAACCATCCCCCTACAGCTCGGCTGGGAGGATAAGGCTGAGTGGGGGAGGGGGTGGCTCACTCTGCCCAGGCTTTGTATGTTCCCAGTGATATTCGTGTGGTTTAGATGAACTACCCCCACCCTGTGCGGCAGCAGCATGACTCAGGTTTCACATGTTAAAGCGTCACAAGTCAGTGGCCTGGTCCTGGGCAGTCATTGGTTCAGATCTGCACGTTTGTCCAATTACAGCCTATCCTGTGGACTTTGTCTAAACTACAGACAGGAGCTCCATGTCTTTGGTTGGTATCTGTGAACCTGGAACTGCCAGGGAATCTCTGACCTCCAAGGAAGGTTACTCATGAGAATGAAGTCAATGTTGAACAATAGAATGTCAATAAAAACACATGGATTCATCAAATGACCACTGAAGGCTTTTTCCCAGCATTATTTTGCTTTTTTTAAAAAAATAAATAAATCTTGCACATCGGAGTTATGTGAACACATTGGTTTCCTTTTAGCTGAGGTCAGTTTGAGGTGCTTTTTTCCTAAGCAGGAAAAACAAACAAAAAACAAAACTTTTTTCCTGACGATTCCCAGGCCATAAGAGGTCTGGTTAACACTGGCAAACCAGATCAACAGCAGTGAGACACGTTGAATGAATGCAGGAGAGTCTCCGGAGGAGGTGTCTGAGGACTGGAGGAGGAGGCTGCAGTTTCTCCAGGTTTCTCCAGCATCCAGTGCTCCCACCCGCACTGGCTGCCTCCAGGGAAAGCTCCTGGTGCACTCAGCACAGACCCCGGTTTCTGACTTGTTTTGTCCTATTTGACAGGTACTCCTTGTCATTAATGAACTTTGTAATCATTTCTAGACATCTGGTGAGGTAAAAGGAGGTGCTACTTCCAGCTGATGTTTATAGAAATAATTGGAAGTGTGAAATATACCATCTGGACCCAAAGCATCTCCTCTCCTCTCCCTTGCTCTTCCCTTCCTTGACCCAAACAACAGGATGCTGACTGTAACTTTAGATGGGTAAACACTTCAGATCTGCCAATTTGATCTAATTTGCTCAATAATCACAGCTCTAATGTTTTTTCTAAATAGCTTTTCATAAAAATATATGGAGAGAAAAAATGTGTCATGTACTGGTACAAATTCTCGATGTTGAATGTGATCATAATGTATATATAAAATGTACCAATAAAATCAATTTAAAATAAACGTGGAGAGAGAAGACATTTTAAGGGTCTCGGACATCAAGGACTGTGGTAGAGCAGGTTGACAGTTATAACATCAACAGCCCCTGCCTGGGTGCAAACTCATCCAAAAGACTTCATTGTGCTTAGAACACTGCAGAGAACACACATTAGTTCACTCTGGCATCTAAATGCCTTTTCTCTTCTAGGAGAAATAAACTAGGATTGGAATGACCAGCAAAATTCAACTTCAGATTTGAAATTTCAAATGTATCCTTTTGAGGGCTGGAAGGTTGTGGAGCATGAAGGACAAAAATTTGATGACACAACTACAAACATCCGTTGGTAATGATTATATTTATGGAGTCGTTGGATGAAAATTTTCTTCTTTTATCTCCCTGAACTAAGCACTAAATGGTGCTAACATGAATATATAAAATGATAGATTAATGTTGTCCCACTCAGCATCAGTTATTTAGCAAACAACGTAGAGCTACTCAGGCATCGGGAGCTGTGAAGCCACGTGGCACAGGCTCAGAGGACTACTCCTCCCCTTTCTGTGCCAGTGTGACTGATGTTACCTCAGAGGGCATAGTTCCCTAATGCTCCAAGTCTGTACCTCACGGAACTGAGCTTTTTGTAACAGTGTTAATTGGATACTGTGTAAGTCTCTGGCTTAGAACTTTTAACTAGACTGTCATTCACTTAGAATAAAATCCAAATATCTAAACTAGAATTTCCACAGGATCCAATAATCCTACCTCTGGAGGGGAAAAAAACATTAAAATTACCTTCTCAAAGAAATATTATCACTTCTATGTTCACTGTAGCACTATTTTTAATTGCTAAGATTGAAAACAAGTTGAATGCCTATTAAAGACAAATTGACTTAAAAATATGGTATATATGTATATGTGTGTATGTGTGTATGTATATGTGTGTATGTGTGTGTATGTATGTATGTGTGTATATATATATGTGGCATACAAGTAGTGAAATATTATTCAGATGTAAAAAAGGAAATCCTGCACTATGTGACAACATGAT
Source organism: Petromus typicus (assembly GCA_004026965.1). Taxonomy (NCBI): domain Eukaryota; kingdom Metazoa; phylum Chordata; class Mammalia; order Rodentia; family Petromuridae; genus Petromus; species Petromus typicus. The sequence continues at coordinate 9,108 of PVIR01014129.1, read as the reverse complement.
GAACTTGGCAAACTTGCTAATTAAAATAAGCGAGTCACAGAAGCACAAATACTGATTGTTGCTACTTACATGCGATAGCTAAAATAATTAAATTCTTAGAAGCAAAGAGTGAAGGGGCTAGTGGGAGGAGAAAATGGGAAGTTATTACTCAATGGCTGCAAGTTTCTGTTAGAAAAGATAGATAAATTGTAGAGATCTGTATCTCTATGCCATTTTATCTATAGCCAACATTTTCAAATATATTGAGAGCAGATTCAGTTTTTTTCACAATAAAATAAAATTTAGAAAAAAATATGAAACTTCTAGTTCATTCTATAATGCTCTATCTGGCCCCTGTACGTTCAACTCATATTATTTTGTCCCTGACCATTAGGTTCGAGATAGAGGGTTTTTTGATGTCATAAATATTATATGTGTCATTTCAACCTCAGGACTATGTTATTCTTCTTCCTGAAAGGTTCTCCCTACCTCACTATTCACTTACTACCCCCACCACACATATTTTTCTTGCTTTAGAGCCCTTACTGTATTTGATATCTGCAGATTTCTCTGTATGTTTGTTAAAAGTGTTCCCAGCCATAAAGAAGGATAAATTTCAGACATTTATAGCTAAGTAGATGCACTTTGAAACCATACTCTTAAGTGAAATAAATCAAACAACATATGTAAATATCACATTCTCTCTCCAGTGTGAAAACTGAAGGTGTAAACAAGGGCTAAAAAGAATAATAGATATTTTGAAATAGAAAGAAATTATTTAAATTTAAAATTTATTGAAATTATTATTCAAAATTATACTGAGTGTGTGATACTTTGTTAGTAATTAAAATGTTTTATGCATAAAAGAAGACATTATTCAGAGGTGAGCTGATGGGTTAGCAAATAAAAGTATATTTTTGAGATTAAAAATAAATTTCTCCTCACTAGAGTGTAAGATATAGAAAGAAAGGTGGGGATCTGATCTATTTTTGTTTTTGTTGTTATTGGGCTCAAGTCTCCCTTCTTTATCTCCTGTTTAGTGACAGGATATAGTGTCATCCTGTCTTCACCAGATCTGGGCACTGAATACTCAAAAACTCCCCAAAGAAGCTTCTTTACAAATCAAAAACATGAAAACTAACATGTGTTAGTTTATATATCAGGATGTCTCCGGTGTATGAATTTGAAGTCCCTGGCCTTTGAGGGATCATTTCCCCACTATTCTAAGTTTCCTAAAGAGAGAATGTTCCTGAACATTCCGGGCCTTTCACTTTGCTGCTTGGAGACAGGATGAGTCTGGTGATTAACGCATCAGGGAACGCCACTGAGTAGTGGGCTCTGTTGGAGCTCCCTTTCCTCCTGGGATCTGCCACAGGGCTCACCCATCAGCAAGGCTCCCCCTTGCCCTGGGTGTTATAGGTTAGGCTCTGCACCGTGGGGAGGCCTGCAGCTGTGTCTGGTTGTCCACCTGCCTGGAGTGGTGCGATAAGTTTCTATATCTGGACTCAGTATTTGCTGAGCCATGATGTGAACATGTTTAAACTCTGCTCTAATTTACCTTTCATCAGTTTATAAGGGAGGAGCATTTTTATTCCTCTGCTGGTTTCATAACAAAGAAAACAGTTCCTTTGTGTCTTAACACCAAAGCCAAAGGCAGAGGTTGAGACTAGAATGCAAGTCTCTCCGTCTCTGGCTCTGAGGTCAAATCAACAAGTTTCACACCTCAGTCAAATCAGTGCAGCTCTTGTCAGCACCCCGCACCTGCTTCTGCCACATCCCATGTCCTGTAACCTTACCCCGAAAGGGAAAGACTATCCAACAGCCCGTGATTCTCCAAACTGATTTTGATTTTCCTCAGACATGCATAGCATGATTTGGCCATGAACATGTCTTACAGCTAGTGAAATAAATATTTATAGAGCCAATTTAATAGCAAACTTGAGTAAAGATCAGGGTAATTAAATGAAAATAAATACCTCCTCATAAGCTAGTCAAGGTTATAAATTTATATTTTATCATCAGTGTGTTTATTTTTAATTTTCCTCTGACTATCCTACAACTTTGGTTTCATCTTGTATTCCTGTAGGTAGCCTCTCTAAAGCTCTCAGCTCAGTTGAAATTCATCTGGACATGAAATTAGATTTCTCTCTTCTGATTAATGTATATTTCAGTTAATCATTGGTTTAAAAAAGAATTCTGTTTTATTATTGCTGAAATTTAATACCTATAATATAATTTGGAATGAACAAACAAGTGGATTTTTTTGTGTTTAAATAAAATATAAGAAATTATTGGGTGTTATTATGATTGTGCTTATTGACACAGATACCTTCTGTGGCTTTCCCGGAAATGGAAGAAAAAGAAATGAAAAACTGAAATAAACACATTTTTTTATGAGCCTTACCCTCTCTATTACAACTTACACAATGAGCAAAAGCAGAATAATAAAATACAAATAAAGGAATAGATCAATAGATGTTTTAAAATAAGTGTAGGCTCTTTCTTCATTTAAAGACTGAATTTCTAAACATTCGTTTTATGTGTATCAAGTAGTAGATAGCCCCATGCTTGAGTCTCTGAGCCATATTTCCTATGTTGTTATATGTAGCTATAGCAAAGTAGAAGTTTTTATTTTTAAATGTTCTTTTTGCTTGGTATTATCAATCAGCCAACAATTATGCAAAAAAAGAACACCCCTTGCAGGTAGTAATATGCCAAATCCTGATGAAACTGGAAAAAAAAATGGTCTTACCTTTTAGTTCCTACTATCTAAAAGTTTATTACTGGGGTGAAGACACACACATGTTTTGACATTTCTTTTTTCTATTTTATGCCACAAAACACGTCCTTTACATAAGTTCCAGCTCCAATAAAGATTACTGTTTTGCCACTTTTGTTGCTGAGGTTTAAGCTAAGCTATTGCAAAAGACTTCAAAAGTATGACTTGAAACATAAAAATTAATAGCTCTCCCACAATAGTTCGGGATATGTGTTCTGAGCAAGTGTAATGTACTACAAAATGATTCAGGAACTCATCCCCCATTCACCTTGTGCTACTACCATCCATTAGGATGTTGTCTTCCTTATTACTATAAGACTGGACAAGGCTACATATGTATTTTGGCCTTTGGAAAATAGAGATCAAGTCTACATGCAGAGGTTCATTTCATTTAAGTTTAATAGATGCAACAGTGTTTGTCAATATCCTGTTCTGTTCCTGTCTGAGCACACAGAGGATCATAGTTCTCCACTCTTGTGGTTTGGCATGGCTACAAAATGAGTTTGAAGCCAGTGGAGCAGGAGTCACTTTTGTGATGAAGTTTGCGTTGCCGACGCATGACTTTCTAGCTCTTGTTTCCCTTGCTATGTGAATATAAAACACATGTTGATGTGCAAGTGCAACAGGATAGAAGTCTGTAGAAATCTTGGATAATCGTATAAAAGGGAGCTACCTCAGAGAGTAATCTGGACCTGGAGCAGATGTTCATAGCCAAGAAATAGAATTTTACTCATTATTTCATGACATAACATATCCTATTGTATTACAGCAGATGATGTGAAAAGTGCATAGATTGCTTTCTTCCTAATGAAAATTAGATGGATGCACCTGGTGGCTAATCTCGCCAGGCTGTTTATGCACCACCACAGTGGATATTGAGGACACCAGATATTGAGGTTTGGATATTAGAAGTCTGCATCACTTTGCTGCTCCTCACTTCTCGGGCTATGTACATCATTCTCATCCTCCAGAGCACATCTTTCTGAAAGTTGTGCGACTATGATTTCACATTCTTCCAATTTCTAACTATCTAATATTTATAATTCTGTTTTGAATGCAATCCATTCAAAAGGCTCATAGGGTACCTGTCCATATACAGGCATTGGACTAGATGCTGGGCATGTATTGATGACATCATTTCCATCCTCCATGCCTAATAGCTTCCATCTGCTTTGCACAATGTTCCACTTAAATTACATGGTTAATGAATAATCCCTGATTTAATATATAAATGTCAGTAATATGTCATCACATAATTAAATGTTAAGTGGCAGAACACTATTGACAGATTAAAGTAGGAAGATAATTTAAGGGTACCTGTATTAGGACACTGATTATATTTGTCTCAGGTCCTACCTTATCCTCACTGCTGATCCTTGGGCCTGGCACAAAACAGGTGCTTCACGTACTTTTTGTTTGACTCTCAGATTAGCCACAGACGTCCTTGGGAAAGATGTGAATGGGAAGAGATGGAAGATTTCCGGAGAAGAGCTGTACAGTAGGGATCTTGGATTCAGGGTGCGTCTTGAGGATTTTAGGGCATAACTGAGGATGAGTACATAGGTGAGACCACATTCTCAGAAGCTGCTGCTAAGTTTTCAAGTCTTTATGTGCTAGAAGTGAGACTTGTAAACTGTTTTTTGAAAAGTTCACTGGAGAAAGACTAAACTTATTTACCAAGTAGAGGTGCACATAGGTATTATCATACAAAAGGATGAATAAGTAAGCAAACAGTAATGAGAGACTGGGAGGGATGGAGATGGTAGACCCAATAGAAAAGGGAAAATCTAATGGAAATGTTAAAGTCAGGATCAGTAGGAGCTGGTGACACAAAACAAAGGGGAAGGGGGAAAATGGATCAGAATAACGCATTTGGAAAATCCAGGCTGGGATTCTGGAGTGATAGGGAGTTGTAACATTAAAGAGATAAATGTGCTGTACAGGAGAAACCTGTGATGAATCTAATCTGGGGCTTGCAGTCCTTGCCTGGCAGGAGGAGGTCCATGTGGGGTTGCTGAGCAGGCAGTGGAGGCCTGGAGCACAGGTGTTTCTATAATGAGCATGCAGCCTTGGAAGCTACATTTCGTGGACAAGTGAAACTAAACAGACCTCTGCTCAACTTTAACGTTTTCTAGCATATGCAGAACTAAACGTGACCAGTCCTCAGTGCAGCTGTCACGTGACCTTTCATCTTGTGGATTCTCTCCTTGTTGCAGGGGCCCATGGCCCATCTGCACATGCTAGTGTGTAGAAAGAGAGAGGAAGATGACAAATCACCCAAAGAGATAGGAAGTGGCAAAAAGAATACATCCCAGAACGGATGACAAGGCTGAAAGTACAGAGCCCAGAAGCATAAGCATATGTGAAACTTCTATATAACAAAAGAAGTGAAAAAATATGTACATGTATGCCTGTGTGTCATGTGAATATTTATCATAAAACACCTACTGATTCTGAAAAGAGCAGAAAACGTGTCTCATCTATCAATCCTTCCCCTAAACCATACTGCAAATCACCTGCCTATGTATTTATTTATTGATCGATTCATCAGACACTTAATGACTACTACTTATGTGTCAGACTGTGTAAAAAACTGATGCTGGGCAGGATCTCTGCTCTCGCAGGAGTCATATATTAAAGAAACTACATCAAAATTTGTTAATTCACCCAAATTATGGTAAGTGTAAAAGAGGGAATAATGTGGTTTTAATTCCATTCATCTTTTCTCCACAAAGCTTGTGTAAGTAGAACTCTACAGGAGAAGGTTTTAGGATGAACTCATGCTTTGAAAATAGCTCATTTGGGAAGATACTAGCTTGATGGCCTGACCAAGGAGGGCCTGACCACGAGAGAGAAACTTCTAGACCCATTTCCAGATCAACTGCTATCCCTCATCCTGGCACATAGTCTGAAAAACAATAGAAAGAGTAATAGCAGAAAAGGTTACAAGTAGATCTCAAGAAACAAACATTTCTTGAGAAGTTGGAGATAAGGTCAAAATGATCATATGTATAATATAAAAAAATCTACAGAAAATTGGAATTGATGGTCTTTGTCTCAATCTATTAAAGCCATCTATGACAAACTAACAGCCAACATCATACTAAATGTTTAAGAATTGAAAGTTTTCACACTAAAATGAGGAACAAGACAAAGGATGTCCACTGTCACCACTCTTCCTCAGTATAGTTCTGGAAACATTAGCCAGAGCAATCCAAATGTCTTATTTATAGATATTTTTGTAAGGAAAAAGATGGTCTGAGGAGAAAAATAGCATCATGTGGGAGGAGAAGTGTGGTTGCACCGAGAGTAGGACATCCGGGAATATGAATCAAAGAACCTCGTCTTATACTTGTCTGATTTAACATGTGTTGGTTGTTGTCCATGTGAGGTTTTCCCGGCCAGAGAGGATGAGGCGCAGAGTCAAGCACAGACCCTGGGGAATGTTTCTGAAACTTCCGATTTATTCAGGCTTAAGCGTCACATATATAGCAAAAGGTCATAGGGCGGTGCGAGGGCTAGGAGGAAAGGAGGGTCTATAGGATTAACCTAGGGTTTTGCCCAATAAGAGAACTTTGTGAGTGGGTGGTCTATATGGCATTAGCTATGGGGGATGGTAAGGCGATGGGTGAGAGACAAAGAGGGGTGGGGCTACCAAGATGGCCGCTGACAAGGTTCAACGTGTGGGAGCGAGTGTGCTCAAGCCCCTAAGTGTCTCCGAATCTGCAGGGAGACGGAGTCTCAACCTTTAGGCTCAGGAGACAGGCACACGGTTCACTTGCCCTAGCCAGACTTGAAGCTCTCCCTTAAACATGTGTATATCATAAAGTGAAAAACTGTATCAAATTGTATCAGATGTCCAAGAGATCTTTTAGTTATAACACATAATATATTAATTATATTATTTTAAAATATTTAAAACTATTGAAAGTTGACCTTTCAGTAAAAGATTAATAATGTTTTAAACAAATCTACCATTTCAGGCTGACCGTAATTTAATTTGGAAACATCTATTGATTGCTTGTGTTGTGAAAGCAATTCATTTTTTTTTTTTTTTTTTACAAAATCCATATACCATAGTCTCTGACTTCAACACCACAAAATGTGGAGGAGTGATTCAAATAAAACCATAACAAATATCAGAAAACTAGTTTATGTTTAAGGTACTGGGACAAAATGACTTGGAAAAGGTAGCGTTTAAACTGAGATTTGTAGCATATGTATCTTCCAGTGTACCAGGTCACCACTTGCATTGTATGGGGGAATGAATGTGTATAAAACTGTGAATGTACCATAAAGCAAAAACTTGAGTAGCTGAGTTTCTAAAATGCATAAAATGTGACCTGAAAGCAGTGTGGACTAATCTAGGAAAGTCTTCATCCACCAGGAACCTTCTCAGCGACAGAGCAGAGGGTAACAATGGTGCATGAGCAAGGCATGATGCCTGAGGAAAGAGGTGAAAATCACGTGGAAAGAAGAAGGTAATCAGGTGATTCTGGCTAGGGTAGACATGGTGGATTTGTAATCAAAGAACCGAGAAGAAAGGGGATTTGAAGGGAAAATGACCAGCACCGCCAATGATGGAGAGGAATGTAAGAACCACGAATGAAAGAGCTAGCCAAATATCCCACGCCTACTTTTAGAATTAAAGAGGAAAAACAAGAAGAGATAGTTGCTGAGAGTACATTTTAAACATTTTTTCCCACAAAATAAGTAGATGATGGCTACATTAGTGAGCTTTTCAGAATTCAATCTTTCTACAATGGACACACGAATCAAAACCACATTATAAATCATAAAATTATTAATTTTTAAATTAAATTGAATTCAAATAAATTCATTACAGATGTTAAAAGGACGTTACAGTTAAGTACATGAAAAGGTGTGAACATCTTATGGCAAAAATTTTATAGCACTACTTCATATCTACTATCTCACCTACCAAAGAAAATAGAAATGTGAATAAACAATTTTAAGCCCAAGTTAGCTGTAACCTGAACTTGAAAAGTTCAGTCAAACATGACTCAGATGTAAACACATAGAAATTTTGCTCTGTATAAAACTCCTTATCTTCCTACATTCTCCAAAAGAGATCATCTTGTTAACATGAAAAACTTTGCTGATCTGCCTGTGGTAATGGTCTCCATAATTCTGCAGGCTCCCACTTGGAAGAACTGTCATAGATCCTGCATCTGTCTCCTCACTTTTCCTCCCCCAGTGTCACAGGGATTTTGTGAAGATAAATAAAACAACAGAGTACATGCAAAAATATTTTGTCTATAAAAAGTTGCCATGTGAATATTATAGGTCTATAAAAGCTGCTGTGAGGTTATTATAACACATCTGAATAATCTGTGGTTGTTTTGTTGTTTATGCTTTGTACTCAGCCAGGTTACAAAAACTTAGTGCAGTTTAGTATGGTCTATCATTTCAAAGAGCTTTCTATGTATATTGATAAGGGAAGTAGTGGTAAAGAAGACACTTTAAACAGAGCAGGATGTACCTACCGGTGATAATGATGCCTGCCAAAAGTCCTGATGCTGGATACATGTGTATCATTACAGCTCTGGAGAATGTCCATGGAAGAAACTATCATTCCTGCCTTCTGGGGCATGGTGAGTCCAGTACGCTCTTTCTGTGAAAATGGCCCATTTAGGGGACATGTTCTTATGCTGGCTTGGAGAGGCTCTCTAGTCACATTTTAGTATACTTCAACTCAAAATGCTTTGACTCCAAAATATGCACTTAGTCCTGGCATCTGAAAAATTAGGAACCAATCTCTTTTTTTCAGATCTCTTCTTTGTTATTAGTACATGTCTGTAGTACATCCTGTCTACATTCCTTGTGTGGAGTTGGTACATGGACATAATATATCTTAATTATTTTTTTCCCTTTCCGTCCCTTCCCTCTCTAAGTCCCCAGAGGGACATTCACTTATGTTTACCTCCATTGTACTTCCATACATTTCCTTGTTTTGTTTGTAGAATTCTATTGTATTTTAGGAATTAAACTTTCTAGAGTGGTCTCTGAAAAGGCCTAGAAAAAATGTCCAGTCTTAAAGTACCAAAGTCCTTTGAACCCAAAAGGCAATATTAAAATATCTTCTACTCCAACAAATCAAGACTGCTTGGCGAGTTGCTAAATCTAAATCTAGGGCAGACAAAATTCATAACAAGTTGGAAACATCTTATAAAACCAGATTTAATGAAATTATCGAAGGACCCAATGGTCTTTTCAAAAGGGCTCAAGTATCAACTCTGGAAGGTCTTGCAGGCAAAAATGGGATAGGTTGAGCTTCAAAAGAGTAGAAAGTGGCAATGGAGACAAAGCATCAAATATGTTTAATATTA
>PVIR01014128.1:0-40858 GCA_004026965.1 Petromus typicus | reverse complement strand
AAAAAAAAAGAGGCAAGAACTTATGTGAAATCCCTAAAGAAAGTACTATAAAAATAATGCAAAGAAGTTCTCTAAAACTCCCAACAGATAAACTAGAATAGAATGCTAAAAGATTTCAAATAGTCCAAAAGCTAGCAGGAAAATAAGTTTTAGAAGGAATAAATACAAAATAGAGAAACAATAGACCTAACTCCCACCAATTAGTCACTATATTAAATATTAATGTGTCAAGCATGTCAAATAAATCCACAGACTGGCAAGATTCTACTGTTTTCAGTGGAGAAATTAAAAAACAGATGCCGTACAAACAGTAGGCCTAACCAGGCTGCAGGTTAGATTAATGTTAAATGAAATAGATTCCAACACAAAGACTATGATCAGATACAAAGAGGACTGTCAATGACTAATGATAAAATAGTTAACATCTAAAAAGACAGATCCAATTGTATGTGGCTCAAAACAATTCAAAATATGCGAAACAAAAAGCAACAGAATTAAAAAGAGAAATAGAAAATTTGGCCAGAGCTGGAGAGCTTCAATGTCCAGCGCAGCAGCGAACGTCAGAACTGGGCCCAGCACCCAGCGGGGACACAAAGGACCTGAACATCTCGAACTGGGTGAAGCTAGTGTTTACCGACCACACTGGCCAACCTTCTCTTTTCTGTTGTGTATTTAAAAAGATAATCCAAATTCCAGGACCTTAAATAAGTCTCAGAAAGCGTGAAAGAGCTGAAGTCATAGAGTGTGCTCTCTAATTACACTGGAATTAAAATTGGTAATAAGATAACTAGGAAAACTGCAAGTGTCTGGAAATAACCAGTAATCCATGGGTCAAGTCACAAGAAAAATAGAAGAAAACTAAACTTATGAAAACAGCATATGGGAAACTGGAGAACACAATGAAAGCATTCACAGAGGGAAAATTTAATTTATTTGCCAGGTGTGATGACAGTCAGGAGGCTGAGACAGGAAGATTCCTATGAGTTTGAGGCCAGCCTGGGCTCCATAGTTTAAGATCAACCTGGACTTCATAGCAAAACCCTTTCTCAAGAAGAGAAAGAAATAGAAATCGACAAGCTTATAATTAGAAAATGATTTGCTAACTGTAAAATTTATGTGGAAAAGGGGGGTGAACAAAGCCCAGCGCTGACACTGACAGGGTGACGATCCAGACAGTGCTGCATTAGGGCACAAACAGGTCCGGGGCTGGCAGAAGAGAGGCCAGGAAAAGACAGGCACGCTCAGCCTTTCTGTGGCAGATTGCCTGTGCCTGGCAGAGAGGCAAATGCGTCCCATGCGATCGTTGGTGCTGGGTTATGTGCACACCAGTGGGGGAATAAATCTGGCCTAAACCTTGGAAAATGTGAAAACTGGTGCCAGGTGAATTGACTGACCTATGAGAAATAAAATAATAAAAGTTTGGAAGAAAACTTGTAAATAATCTTGAAAGAGGTGGATATTTTTAAACAAAAACTTGTTAAGTTCTATAAAGAGGAAAAATGGATAAATTGTGCGCCCAGAACTTCTCACCAGAAGACAGCATTGGGAGCCTGGGAAGGTGGCCCACACTGGAGAAGAGGCACACAGCAGGACGTGGACAAGGACTGGTGCACCCACTGCCTAGAGCAGGGTGCCAGGTGTGTGGGGGGGGAGCACGCAGCCCCCCTCGTCGTCAAGGAGATGCAAATTAAAACCAGCACAGCTCCACCCAAGAGACTCAGCGAAAGGCTGGGGAAACCAGGGGCAGCGGTGCACCCCTGTGACCCCGGCAGTCCGGAGGCTGACGCAGATCCCAAGACTGAGCCCGGCTTGGGCAACTTAACAAAGTCTACACCACCACACCCATCAGACCGATCCCACGGGCCCTGGGAGAGGCGTGCAGATATCGCAGCGCTGCCCTTCCCTCCCTGTCCCTCCTCTTCCTCTTTCACCTTCCTCCTACGTTTTGTGTTTTGGGTTTTCTAAGACAGGATCTCGCTATGTAATCCAGGCTGGTCTTAAACTCACAGTGTACCCAGGCTGGCCTCTAATTTGCTGTAATCCTCCTGCCTCAGCTTCCTGAGTGCTAGGATGATAGCTGTGTGCCACCACACTGAGCAATAGCACTCTCGTCAACAGCGACGCAGCGGGAACAGCCCAGGCTTCCACCCAGCCAGGTCGGTAGGTGACATTCAGCGTGTTTGCCCTGAGACGACTGGCAGTGTGCGGGCCAGGCTCTGCTGTGCGCTCTCAGCTTCCGGAGCAGGAGCGCCCACAGCAGACCCTCATTTCGTACAAGGAGGAAACCGGAGTCCAAATATAACAAATGCCTTGGCCCGACCTTCCAAAAGCTGGTCGCTGTGGGCCGAAGTCTGAGGTTCTCAATTCCCAGCCAGCAATCCCATCATCAGTGTTTTGCTTTGTTTTTTAAATTGTGGTTTGGGAAAAAGAAACATAAAACTGACCATCCGTGTGCAGTTCACTGGTGTATTGATGTTGTGCAACAGACCTCCAGAGCATCTCCTCTTGTAATGCAGATGTGCGGTGCCCAGCAGGACAGCTCCTCCGCCCTCCCTGGCACTTTCCCAAATGCCACTGCATCCTGGGTCCTTCGGTGGAATCCTGCGGTGACCATCCCCTTACGCCCGGTTTGTCTCACTCAGCACAGCGTCCCCAGAGCTCATCTGTGCTGGGAGCCTGGTTCTCATTTCTTTCTCTGAGCAGGCTGTTGCCCACCATATGTACAAGGCACACGGCTGGCACTGCCTTCGCGTCGGTCCATGACTCTGCTGTCAGCACAAGCATGCAAGTTCCCCTGCACGCCTCCCTCGCCGTTCCCTTGGAGAGATGTCCAGAGTGGGCTCGTCCGTGTTTGAATGGTACTTTGTGCTTGTGAGCTCTGCACCTTCACACACGGAGATTCTGAAATTCAGTTGAGTGTTGTGAAGTTGAATAGCATCACTCTAAAAGGAAGACAAAAGCCCAGATTCACTGCACATGCCCATTTCCTCGGTGTGAGTGCGACCCCCATGGCTGATTCGCAAGACCACTGAACAGCGAGTTGGGAAGATTGCATGCCGTTGGCTGTTGTGAGCTGGGCAGTGTGTGTTCCACTGAACGGGGCCCTTTCTCCCCAAAAGCTTGTCCCGGCATGGAAACACACGAGGGGTGGGTGGAGACAGCTCCCTCCCACAGATGCGGGGCTGGTGAGGGACGGTAGCCAACAACAGCTCTTAAATCTGCAAAGCCAATGCAAAAAGCGCTACTGTGGGGCTCTGGGGTGGGTCGGATGGTGTTCACAGAACAACAGGTTCAAGGAGGAGGAGAGTCAGGCATGGCAGGCGCATGCCCAGAATCCCACACTCTGGGAAACTGAGGAAGGAGAATTTCACGTTCAAGTCCAGGCTGGGCAGCTTATGAACTTAGCAAGACTGTTTATAAAAGTAAGTAAAAATTTAAAATTTCAGAAAATTCAGCTTAGGAGAAGGCCCTGGGGCCCAGGGCTGGATTCCTACTGACTCCCCCTACCGAAAGAGAGAGTAAGGAGTTAACGTGCAGTAAACATGAAGTTTTGGAGTTCTGGAGGTGCATGATGGTGATAGCTGAAAAACATTATGAATGTATTTAATGTCATTAAACTATTATGTTTTTTAAAATGCTTAGAATGGCCATCAACAAGAAATGAAATACAAGCTGGGCATAGTGACAGTATAATTCCAGCTCCTCCAGAGGCTGAGGCAGGAGAATTGAAAGATTGAAGCTCACCTGAGCAATTTGTGAGACTCTGCTTCAAAATAAAAAGGCTACAGACGTAGATCAGCATAAAATCCCTAGAGTGAATCAACAGTACCGTGTCACTGTAGTGGTGCATTTCTGTAATTCCAGCATTCGGAGGCTGAGGCAGGAAGATTGCTGCAAGTTCAAACCCAATCTGTGATACATAGTAAGTTCAAGACTACCCTGAATTACATGGTGAGACTGTCTCCAACAAAAAAAGCACTAGGCGGGGAGAGAGGGGATGAGGGGGAAAGATGGAGAAGAAAGAAGGGAAGAAGAAGTAGAAGTTGTCCAACACTCAGATACTGTTGGTGAAATGTAAATTAGCACAGCCACTTGAAAAAGTGTAGAGAAAAGTCCATATAGAACTTCCTCGGATCCAGCAAGCCTGCGTCTGGGTGTGCTGTACATCCAAAGAGACTGAAATTAAGCTGGAAGTGTCTGACTTACATTTCTCGGTGCTGAGACAAAGTACTTGACACTCAAAGTTAAAGGAGGAAAGATTTGTTGTTCCTCGCAGTTTGTGGAGGTTGGAGTTCGTAGTTGGCTGGCTCCCGGGCGGGCGGGGGGCAGGGTAGTGAGGCTGGAAAAGCGGGCAGGCAGAAAGCAGCAAGCAACAAACAACAGCAGCCGCCTTTCCAGCTCTTGTATTTTATCCAGGTTGCCCACCCTCAGGGCGGCAGTACTCACACCCTTAATCCCGCATTGCACACTCTAGATCCAGCCACCTGCGAGAAGCCCTGCCCATGCCCACAGGAGGAAGACACCCAGACACAGGGCCTCGGCACTGCCATGGCCACCGCACCATCATTCACACAGCCACGCAGTGGCAACAACTGGGTGTCCACCGCGGATGTGCGGATGTTAAAAATGCGCATGCGCATGTGACGTGGCATACCGTCCGCCCCAGAGAAAAGCTGTTTGGTGAGGAGCGACGGACCCAGGGACATGGAGCTGGCAGACACAGAGACAATGACTGTTCCACCCACCCTTCTTCACTGACAGTGTCCGGAAAGCCTTTGCCGCAGGGAGCACTTTCTGAGGTGCCCAGGCCAACGTAGTGCTGCCGAAAACAATGCTCGTGACTGCCTGGAAGGTGAGGGCAGCGAGGAGAGAGGGGGACCTAAAATACTACAAACAGGCATAAGGTCAGGGTATGAGATGCTGGCTTCCTTCTGTCCCAGGCGCTACAAAAGCCAATAAATAAACACAGCATAGCACATCACTCCTGGGGCAGCGGAAGCAAAGCCACACAAGAGTGAACCAAAGACAGGATGTGCTCAACAGTCTGAGAAACGTATTTTTTGGCAAATCTGTCACTCGTGATCCTTACAGAGCTGATTTACACAAACCTAGATGGTCTATCAAAATACACATCTCAGCTATTAATAATAAAAGCGGGGCGTGGGTGCACATGTTGAGATCCCAGCCATGTGGGAGGCTGAGGCAGGAGGACCACAAGTTTGAGCCACACTTGCACCACTTAGAGACTCACTGAGAACCTGTCTCAAAATTCAGAATTTTAGGGCTAGAGATGTGGCTCAGTGGCATCGCGACTGCCTTGCAAGCTCACGGTCCCGAGTTCAAACATTGGTACCACACACACACACACACACACACACACACACACACACACACTGAAATTTTACAAGGGCTGGCCATGAAGCTTGGTGCAGAGATCCTGGTTGCAATTCCTAGTACTGCAAAAGTATAAGCATACACCCACCCCGTAGAGCATGTTCCTTCCCGGGCAGTGATAAACAGAACAACGTGAGATTAAATCGGGCACAAGAGAAGCCAATGAGGTAGTAACGTGATGACCTGAGATGTGTGGAGCGGCCCCTGGCGCAGCCGGCGCACTATTTACTGTAAACTCCGGGAGCAGAGTGAGTGCAGCCTAAGAGGAAGCATGTACAGTCAGCACACACACCTGCCGCGGAGCTCATTTTCATTACTGAGTGTTCTGTGTGCTCAGAGTCGGAAGAACTGAGCTCCTGCATTACTGGGGGTGCAGCGGGTGTCCCCACACCTTTGAGGAATGCTCATACATGCCGTCGCAGCAGTGAGAAGTCACCTGACAGCTGACAGATTCTCAGCTCCATTATGTCACACACGGGCCCAAACATCGCGATGTGACACCTGGCCACACGCGTAATGAGGAGCCATCTGCAAGCAGGAAACTCAGGAGGGCTGGGTTCAGGCTGAGTCCCAGAGGGCTGAGGCCGAGGGCAAGAGCCAGAGCGGGAGCAACTGAGCTGACGTGGACCGGTTCAAGTGTTGGGGTAGAAGCAAAGTGAGCTTCTGTGTCTTCTGACGCCCCTGGCGCTTTGCTCCAGCTGCCCAAGGGAGCTAAACCAACAGAGCCCAGCCCGGCCCTGAGCAGCGCGGCCCCGGTGGGTGCAGGGCTCGGCCTGCAGCTGTGACAGGAGGCCTGAGCAGAGTCGGCCCTAAAATGCTCAGGACCGGAAATGAGCGCAGGTTCAGGGGGACCAGGGTGCCACAAGGCTCAGGGCCCCCAGGCTGCGGAGGAAGACACTGCTGTCATCCCCACGCGACTTTTTCTATAATGATTTTTTAAACTGAGCTAACTAGCTGTATTCCCTCCTCCAAAAGTGCTCAGGTAAGGAAGGCAGGTGCGGGAAGTTTGCCCCGTTTGCCGTTTTGGTGGGTAAGCATGGATAGCAGAAAGACTCGAGCAACTCCAGTTTCAAATTGTCCATGCTCTCCAGCCTCCTGCACCAAACCCTGTCCCTAGACCCTTACCTTGACCCCACTTATTTGAGAAGGGAGAGGCTGTCAGAAAGTACATCCCACCTTGATGAGAATCCACACCTACTTTGTTCCTGTCTCCTTCCTGCCTGTCAGGGTGGAGGAGGTAACCTGTCCACCCAAAATAAAACCCAGGCAAGAGTTCCCACAGGGCTGGGGTCGTATGGGGTCAGAGACCGCATGGGACCTGGATTACAGGGGTGAAGGGTCACACTCTGAGGCTGGACAGGCTCCTGGGGGGCAGAAACCGCTCTCCCCACTGCATGCCCTGTTCTCATCCTTGATCCACAGTAACAGAGTGGAGAAAACAATACGTCTATTTTCCTGTCTGTTTGGACTGGGTGGTTTGATTTGCTTTTGCTTTTCTGAGACATGGTCTCAGTAGGCAGTTCAGGCCGGCCTTGAACTCACCATGTAGCCCAGGCTAGCTTTAAACTCATGGAGATCCTCCTGCCTCAGCTTCCTGAGGGCTAGGATTATAAGCATGTGCCACTATGCCTGGCACTGGGAGATTATGTCCTGGTCAACAATGGGCACCTCACTGGGACACACACTCTATGCCCCACCTGCAGCCTTTGGGCGAATCCGGGAAGCTCAATATCAAATACCATCCATTAGGCACAAGAAGCATGGGCAAAAAGCTCTCAGGCTCTCAGCAAACATGTCTGGGGACCTCCGAGACGCTCCAGTCACTCCTGGGGCTGGGCTGGGCCCCAGGCACGAAAGCCTGCACAGACATGGGAGCCAGGTTTCTGCGTGGACAGTCCCTGGGACACACCATCTCGCACATACGCTTCACACTCATGCCCACGAGCTCACACACCAGAGCTGCGCTTAGCTTGTGGGGCACCAGCGTCACCCCGCGCTTCCTCTCCCCGGGCCCCACTCTGCCTCCCTCTGCTTAGACTCCTCCCCTATGAAGCACTTTGAAAGATGCTCCCAAGCTCTGGTTAAAATAATTCATAATTGAAAAGATTTTACTGAAAGCCTGGCTCAAACTCTGACTTACTTTGATTGTAGTGTGACCTCCACTCACTTCCCGAATCCCAGCAAACCACAGAAGACAGAAGAGGCACAGTGGACAGAGAAGGGGCCCAGGAGCTCCCGGGAGGGGAAGGCAGCTCCCGAGCGCCCCGGGGTCCTGACTGTGAAGCAGAGGAACCTCGGAACTCAAGAGTGGACAGACTAAGTTGGTGCCCCAGGCAGCAAACTGGGCCTTGTCCGAAATCATCCAGATCGCAGGGTTCCCACCCCACCCACGTACAAGGCAGCGCTCACTACCCGGGAACTGAAGCCAGAGTCACTCCAGACTCCAGGGCCAACGACACACGGTTGGGGATGAGCCTGGCAGTGGTGGCTCATATGTGTCACTCTGACGGCCACGGCCACAGGAGCCCAGGGGTTAGGCATCTCTTCTGGGTGGGATTGGGGCACATCTGGAAGAGCTCAGCGTGCAAATGGGGACTTTCCTGCAGAGCTGCCCTTGCCAGGGAGGGGGCCCTGTGCAGTCCTCCTGCCCAGCACAGGAGACAGGAACAGGTGGGAGTTGGGACACTGTCTTCTCCTGGCTGTGACTCCCTGGCCATCACCAGCTGTCTTTAGTCTGCAGCTCTCCACGAGCGACTGCAAGACTCCTCACAATCACATGAGCCAATTCCTTACGAAAGTACACATACGTGGAGCAGGTGAGTGACAGGTACGTGTCTCTTTCTAGTCCTGTTTCTCTGCAAAACCCTGGCTAGTAGAGAACTAGGCACCAAAAGGAAGGTGGCACTGTAGCGTTGCCCGAGCGGAGGAAGCAGCTCTGGTGCCTGGAACAGGTAGCAGATGGCCGCGCTTCAAAGACACGACAGAGGAAGCCATGAGTGTCGAGATGACGCTGGAGTCACAAGGGCTGCAGAGTCAGCTTCTGTCTTCTTGGAGAACACGCAAATGATTGCGCACAGCACGTTGGTAAAAGATGGACAGTGAGGCCACTCTGAGGACATTTATTTGACAATGGAGAAAAAGCAATTCTCATGACAAAGCGGTAGAACTGTGCTTATGTTCTAGTGTTTTGCAGACGGCAGAGCTTGCTAAGACTGGACATTTAGCTGAGGAGATTTCAAAGCAGTGTCAAAGAGGCAGCTTGATTCTTCTGCTGCTTACAGTAGTTACTATATTAAGTAAAATGGAACAAGAAATTAAAGTTCTGCAAAATTCTCAGATTATCCACTTTGGAAAAAATGAGAATGCATGTTTGGAAGAGAACAATAAAGTGTGGTGTGAGTCACCAAACGTGTCGGCTTGTTAGAAATGAGATCCCCCAGGCTCAAACTGTTGGTGCCAGAAGAAATGCGCTCGGCAGCCAACAAGAAGACTCAACTAGGCAGTTTAACGTTGATGTGCAGAGGGGCACGAGTGCACCCGGGCGGCAGGCGCGCTGAGCGGCGGGAAAGCAGGGTTTTTAAGACCTCGAGCGGGAAGAAGCTATCCTTTAAATTCAGAGACTTACAGTCTATTACGGCTGGCTTGTGTAAGTGGTGGTGGGGGGTGAGATCCCAATACTGCTGAGGGGAAGGAAAGCGGAAGAGGAAATGTGAGTGGGAAAGAGGCCCTGGGCTACTGACAAGCTATCTCGGTCTGCAGCCGTGTCTCCAGAAGTTTAAGTGAGCAGGTGTTTCTCGCTCTTCTGGTGTAAGGGATGAGGGGAGGGCGGCCGAGGATGGACCAGAGCAAAGATGGAGGCTCTTTAGACTATAGCCTGTGACGGAAAAGACAGGGCCACAGTTTCTCACAAGCTGCCCACGTGGGAAGAGCGCCAGGGAGCCGAAGGGAAGATGGGCAGGAATCTGGGGATAACAGGTATCTCGGGATGCAGTTGTTTGCTGGGAACAAGTTCTCTTTTTCAAGACAAGAAAGACTGAAAGCTGGCTCAGAGCTCTGGGCCCCTCAATTCCAGAAAGCCAGATGTGGGAACCTGCCACCTACAGGCCGCGATGCGGGTCAGAACTCCGCCCAGCAAAGCTGCGGCGTGCGGGGGGAGGAAGGCGGTGAGCCACAGGGGACTGTTCCCTAGGGAAGACTTAGGGGCTCAGGGACTCTTCCTTGCCAGGTGTTGGGCTTGTCGGGCCCATCACCCCTGACTTCTTTCCAGTCTCTCCTTCAGAATGGAAATGTCTGCTCCATATCTGCTGCCCCACAGCATTTTACAAGCGTGTAAGTTGTTTTGTTCACAGCTTCCCAACTGGAGAGGGATTTGCCCCAGGCTGAATTGGATATAAAGTCTCACCTATGTCAGATTTAGGTGATATTTGCATGAAACTCTGGATTTTAGATGTTTGTATTGATGCTGCACCAACTTAAGATATTTGGAGGTACTGAGATGAAGTGATTGTATTCTTTTTATTTTCCAGTACTGGGGATCAAACTCAGGGTTCTGTGCATGCAAGGCAGGCATGGTGACACTGAGCTAAATTCCCAGCCCCGACAGGACTATATTCTGCAAGTAAGGACATGAGTTCAGGATGGGAGTGAGAGGTGGAATGTTATAGAGTAGATGCTTGTTTCTCTCCAAATCCTCAATGTGACGGTATATGAAGGTGGGACCTGCACTGTGCATTTAACATGGTTGCATCAGCCTACACTCACCACAGTGGAGACGGGGTCCTTTTCCCCACACTCCTGCCAGCATGTGCTATTCGCTGATGTCTTTTCTTTTTGTACGAAGGATTGAACTCAAGCCCAGTGATGGCTGGACCCATTGGGACCTTACTCTTACGAGGCAGGCACCGGAGCATTACCTGGAAGGTTGTTTTTTTTGTTCCTGGCTCTTCTCTATTTCTTGGCTGCTGTTTTTTGAATAGCTTTCCCCAGCCTCACCCCTCCACCATGCAGATTCTGTCTTTGAACCATCACTCATCGGTTGGACCCACCAAAACTATGAGCCAAATAACTCCTTTAAATTGAGAATTCTGTCCAAGTAAACAAAATGCCCAGCACTCAAACCTTAAAGGACATTTTATTTTGTCCGGCAGTTTCGGAAGGTTCAGTGCACAGCAGGCTGATGCCAAAGCCCAGATGGCACAGTGGAAAGGCATGGAGAAGGACGCTGCTCACCTGTGGCAGCCAGAGCAGGGGTGGAAGGGAGACCAGAGGGGGGAGTGAGCATACACCCTTCCGGGTCACATCCCCGGTCAGCCACCTGTCAAACCAGTTAGCTGGGAACTCATCAAAGAGTTAATTCACTGATGAGTACAGCATCCCTGTGACTCATCAGCTCCAAAAGGCCACCTCTGGACACATGAGACTTTGGGAGATACTTTAGACCTGAAATAAAACTTGGGAAGAGATGAGACGATCAGGGTGGAATGATGGTAAATTGGACTTTCACCCTGATGAGAGCTCAGAAAGGCCACACTGTGCTTTGCATCACATAGAAAAACCTGGAGTATACAACCAGAGGAGAACCTTCTCCAGAACCTAACCGTGCTGGTACCTTGACCTCCAAGTTCCACTTCCACAACTGAGAGAAAAAATATTCTATTGTTTCTGGGATACTTGATCCATGTACTGTGTCGTAGAAGCCCAGATGTGCCAAGACAAGAATGAACTGGGTGAGGGTCTCTCTCTTCATCAAGGGGAAGCCACTGAAGGTTTCCCAGGCCAAGAGGTATTGGTCATATTCTACGTCTTATGTTGGATATTGAGAACATAAAAGCTCACTTTCTTATATTTTTAAACATGCGACACATTCCCATTTACATGCATAACATACTTAACATTAGAAAGTAAAAACAGTCACATGTAGACTTACATGTATGCATAGATCTGAGCAGATATTCACATGTAGACTCACATGTATGCATAGATCAGAGCAGATATGTACTCAGGGTCCCAGGCCTTGCTCTAGAAATTCCAGCAGCATATGCAGCTGAGACCCAGCTTCTTCCTTCTGAAAAGTTCATCCAAGTGCCTCTCATGCCCACTGAGGTTACAACCCACAAGGTGCCTAAGTTCTAAATCCTTTCCCTCAGGTTCCTAAAATAGAGGAAGATGTGGCAATGGCGTAGTGATGAGCATCGCCGCCTCTCAAAAGCAGGGGAAAACCAGAACGAACCCTTCACACTTTTCCTTGGAAGCCAAGGTGAGAGGCACACGCAGTGGGACGCCCAGGTCGTGGACAAGCCGTGAACCTCAGCACCGAGGGAAGAAGCGTTGTTCTCACACAGGTCTGAACCTTCCCCAGATCCGAGCCCATATGTATTCTGATGCATGTACCTTATCAACATGGTCCACATGGATCAAAACTTTTCCAAATGAACATCCTGCTTGAAGAAGCCATGTGTCACTTTTTAAGGTTCTGACACAGCACAGCAGGGCGGCCTGCTCCGAGCCTGAGTCTTGTGGAAGGGAGCCGGGGTTCTGCTGACCTCTGGGCTGGACTCTGGACTGTGAGGAAGAGCTGGTGGGCACAGTGGAAGCATAAAAAGGCAGGGACAAGGCTTCAGGGCTGTTGCCTCAGGCTCCAAACCCACAGAGCGCCAGGATGAGGGGCCCTTCGTCCACCACAGGGAGTCTCGCCTTCTTCACTAATCCTCAGGCTTCTGCCCTATTCTACTCAGTGCTGGCCGTGCCCTGGCTGCTTCGGAAACACTCTGGACACAGGCCAAGGATGGTGACAGAGGACTTCAGCTTGGTACAGGAGTGGGCTTCCTTTATAGCAGTTTCAAAATTATCCTCCATAAATGTATTATTTCTTTACAGCTAAAGAAAACTACTGTTCATGGTGGCACATTCCTGCAATTCCAGAACTCAGAAGGCTAACATAGGATTGCCATGAGTTCAAGACCAACCTGAACTACATAGTGAGACCTTGTCTCAAAAATAAGTTAAAGTCGGGGGTGGTAGGGTGGGTAGGGCTATGAGAAAAAATGAGAATTAAATTGTGTCTTATTCTGGTAGAAATCCCCATTATGGAGTGCAATCATGATGTGTATATGTAATGTACCAATAAAGATTTCAATAAATAAATAAACAAATAAAATAAAAGGGTGACTTAGTTCTGATAAATAAAAAAATAAGTTAAAGAGGGCTGGGGAGTTAGCTCAGTGGTTGCGGCGCCTGTCTTGCAAGCATAAAGACCTGAGTTCGATTCCCTGGCAACTACATACAATACTGGGTGTGGAGACTCACACCCAACAGCAACCAGCACCACATACCACAGTGCCGGACGTGGTGGCTCACGCCTGTAATCCCAGCACTCGGGAGGCAGAGGCAGGAGGATTGCTGTGATGTGAGTTGGAGGCTGAGCTCAGGGCCAGCCTGAACTACAAAGCGAGACCTTGTCTCAAAAAAAAAGTTAAAGAGAAATATTGCTTGGTTTTTATCACTTAAGTTGTTCATCAAGTAAAGTACTGAAAAGTACATTGGTTAGGTGTACAGCTCTGAGAATTTCCACAAACTAAGTACATCTTCATGACCAGACTGGAGGAAGACACAGAGTCCGGCCGGTCCAGAAACCTTGGTACCCTCCATGTCACCGCCCCAAGGGTGATGACTGTCCTGACCTCTGTGCCAATGCTGTGTAAGTGGAGTGATTCAAACTTGTGTGTCTCTTTCCTTTTCCAGTGTATTTTTCAGATAGGATTAATTTTTTAAATTGTGGTAAAATTCATACAATAGGAATTACCCATTGTAATACTTTAATGTGTATAATTTAGTGGCATTTAGTACAGTCACTAACCATTGGCTCTATCTAGTTCCAGAACGTTTTAAAACCCCCCGGGGGACCCAAATCTCACTAGCTAGCATGGGTCCTTAGCCACACATAGGATTGAAACCAGACACGGATCAGTTCACTGTGGCTAAGACTGAAGCAGAGGTTCAGATGGCTACTTGTTATCCATAAAGCATTGTCACCATTGTCCTTCTCTTCTTCCCAGTTCTCCAAAGGAGAGGGTTCCCATGTGGGCTGTCAATCATCTGATGCTTCTTTTGGTCACTTTTTTTTTTTTTTTGAGACAGGGTCTCTCTTTGTAGTTCAGGCTGGCCCTGAGCTCAGCCTCAAACTCACATCACAGCAATCCTCCTGCCTCTGCCTCCCGAGTGCTGGGATTACAAGCAGGAGCCACCACGGCCGGTACTGTGGTATGTGGTACTGATTGCTGCTGGGCATGAGTCACCATGCCCGGTATTGTTGTATGTGGTTACCGGGGATCAAACCCTGGCCCTTGTGCTTGTAAGTCAGGTGCTGGAACCACTGAGCTAAATCCCCAGCCCTTTTGGTCACTTTTATAGAAATCATGAGCAGGCAAATTGTAGCTCTTCTAGTATTAAGAACACAGAGCTTTGAATGTCAGTGGCCCTCAGCTTTTAGTGCTAGAAATTCTCCTAGTTACTTGGAATCATCAGCTGCCAGAAGGTCCTGGACACTCTCCTGGCCACTGGAAATAAAGACTCCTGGCAATTCTTTGTTGACCTCCGTCATTCTCTAGCTGCCAGACACCTGCAGTGTTACCAGGCACTCTTCGGGGTTACCTGTTCCTAGTGTACCAATTCGGCAATGGCTACTCAAGAGAGAAATCCCAGGTAGGTAAAAACATGCCATCCAAAAGAGGCTTTATTAGGACTTCTGCTGTAGAATGTAGGCCAGTGGTGGCAGACTTATGGCACACGTGCCATAGCAGGCTACTTGTACCACCGATAGTTCTAAAAGGTTTTCCATTACCCATGCAGGGGAGTAGTACACAGGCTAACCCTCTATGGATATGCAGAAGGTTGTTTATACAGAAGAAATGGGTGGGCTTGCCTATGTGCAGTGTCAGACTTTCTGCTGAGTTACGCAGAGAGGAGAGGCTCTGGGTAGCTTGCTGCAGAAAAAGCAGTTGTCATGCAGTGATCACGGGTGCTCGTCATGGCTACGGCTGCCTGCATGGCACTTAGGGCGGCCTCAGAAGAAAAAAGTATATGAAGTGTGATAGCCAACCCAACTGGGCAGCCTTGAGCTAGACTTTGACCTGCTACTTTGTTCTCCCTGACCTGACAGTGAATGAGGATGAATGACAAGAGACGTGGCATCAGCTGAACACGAAGGCAGTCGGGGCTCTCACCTCCTGGTAGGCAGAGGAGCCCCAGCCCTGGCTCATCTCGGCTTTATTCACCCAAACACGAGCACACGCGATCAAAATAACACAGGATTCACCTGCTTTCCAATACCTGTTAGTACATACTCTTAGTACGTATGACTTAGCCTCAAGTGTCTTGAGATTCCCTCGAACCTGCAATATGCCATCAACCCTGAGTGCAGCCAAATAGGCCTCAATTCTCCTCTGAAAGGCACCCTGGGACTGGGTCAGGCCCTTCTCTGCTGTCTCATGTCCTTTAATAGCGACTCCCCACTCCGCTTCTCCAGCCCCATGAACCTCTAAGCAGTTTTGGTACCTGTACACTGGGGATTCTGGACGTGGCGCTTGAGTGCCATCTCACAGAATTGGCTCCCGTGTTGGTCTCCTATCGCTCGCTGTCGTATTTTCCAGGTTTCTATGGTATAGTATGTCTCAGCGCTCCATTCTTTTCTATGGCTAGGTAATATTCTATTGTCTAGTCAGAGAACCTTTTAGAAATGCATGTCCAACTGCAACCCAAAATCCACTTATTGACCACAAAGCCGCAATTAAATACAATTAATTACAATTAATCCTGAATACTAAGTTTCAGTTTAGAAAAAAAACAACTGCTATCCAGCGCTGGGTTGCTGGAGTGACTTGGCTCACAAGGCCACAGTACATGCGCTGTGGGCTCGCCACCACCGCACCAAATGGGC
The DNA here is from genome assembly GCA_004026965.1 of Petromus typicus. Lineage (NCBI taxonomy): Eukaryota > Metazoa > Chordata > Mammalia > Rodentia > Petromuridae > Petromus > Petromus typicus. The sequence continues at coordinate 25,530 of PVIR01014128.1, read as the reverse complement.
TACGCTTCCCGAGCCGTTCACCCACCAACATGAGCTGTCGTGAACGTCCGCGCATGTGTTTTGAGTGGACGCGGTTGGAGAGCTGTGGCTCCGTCTGTCCAGTCATCTCAGGTACAGATGACCTGCGGTGGGAGGACCATCCCTTCCTCACGCCAGCAGACGGATGATTCTCACTCGCGTGCAGCGCTCACGCATCCGTCCTAGGTCGCTGGTGTCGAGGCTTCAGGACCGGGCTGCCCTGAGGGGCGTTGTGCTGGCCGATCCACTTCAGACTTTCGGTGACATGAATGCTACCCTTTCTGCGGGAGTCAAGCGCACAGTGGACCCCTCCCCTTTACACACGCCCACACGTGCTCAACCTCACGCCTGCACACCTCCCAGCTCTGCCCTCACCTCTACTGGGAGGCCCGCCCTGCCTCGGCCACTCCACTTCCTCTTCCTACCAAACTCTCCATGGGGGGGGAGTGCCCTGTATCTTCCTCCCCCTTCCCACCCAAGGTCATCCCAGAGGGGGTAGCAGACAGGGGGAGGGACAGAGATGGAGCCAAGGCCAGGCCCGTGGAGGAGCTTCTCCAGCAGGCTTCCCTCCACTTCTGGGGGAGCACAGGGCACCCTCCACCCAGGGCAAGCAGAGGCCTCCTGGTGCCACATGCCCAGGCCTGCTCTGGGTGCAGGGACACGTGGTCGGGCAGAAGGCCTGCTGCGCGGGGAGAGGGAGCTTTCTGAGGGGGCGCATCAGGTGGGACAAGGGCACCGCTGTGAGGCTCACTGTGCCGGGCATCTCATCTCCCCACTGTTTGCATGCAGACAACGCAACCTCAGGCAGGGCTGAGCCCGGAGGTCCCCACCATCCAGACAGCTCCAGAGCCGCTCTGCCCGCTCCTGCCACAAAGCCTGAGGCCGCCCTGGGGCCATGGCCTCTTAGTGTGAAGGGAGGAAGCACCCCGCTGTGCACCCGAGGGTCTCTCAGGACCTGCTGCACCCCGCTCCTTTGGGTCCTCCGTGGACGCCGAGGACACGGGTCCAATCACAGCTGGTGTCACGGGTGGCTCTTGCGTATTCCTCGCTGGGGGCTCCTCCTCACTGCCGCCTGGATGGCTGGCCCACACTTAGTCCCACGAGGTCCAACGATGCAGTTTGGTGGAGGATTTCTCTGGGGCAAGCCAGCGAGAATGGAGCCAGGCGGCCACCTGGGACTCGGGAGACGAGAGTTCCCACAGGGCCCGGCTGGGTCCAGCCTCACTGTAGCTATGTGCACCATTTGGGGTCCTGAGGGGGAGGTGCCCAGGGAGCTCCCTGTCCTCGATGGGCAATACCGGCTAAGGGGTCACACAGGGCATAGAGCGTGGGCACCACAGACGGGGGCCCTCAGCATGCTGGTCAACACAGAGAAAGCAGTGCAGCCTGGGGCTTCCTAGTGTCAGGGAATTTTCAAACACAAAGTGGACATTGTCACCCTAAAATTGCAGGATTCCTGTTCAGAGCTCTCCCCTAAGATGGGGACAGGCTGGGGGGGGCACTCTGAGGACAGAAGTCTAGGAGCAGCTGAGCAGTGACTCACCCCCTGAAGGCCACCCAGGCTGAGCCTAGGCCGGAGCCAGCAGGGTGACACTGGGGACAGGGCCGAAGGTCAGCTGTCCACTCAGTCCTGGAGGTTGCTTTCCTAGGGAGTGAGACGGGCAGGAGAGCCACTTGTGGGTGCCCCATGCCCCTGTGATGACTGTGGGGTCAGAAACATGGAACAAAAGCTTTGGCTTCACTACATGTCCTTCTATGCAACAAAGACTGTGTCTTCCAGGGAGCTGTGGCGGGGGGGGAGGGGATCTCTCCACAGAGAGTTTAGAAATAGGACAGAACCAGGTCACAGCAGACTGGCTCTGTGCAGAACCAACCCACTTTCTCCAGAACTGACAGAACAGTGTCCTGGTGGAGGGGACTCTCCAGGATGGACTCTGGCCCACCACGAGCAGCCCACTGAGGACGGTGCTGACCCTTCCCGGGTCACATTTGCCCCTCTGGGAGCCAGTCCTGATGGGAGAAGGTTACCAGGACACCCTAAAGCATGGCCTTCTTGGGCAGAACCTCAGGCCTGGGCACAGCCCTCTGAGGGCTGGCGCAGGGGTCACCAGGTATCTGGCAGCACCTCTGGCCTCTCTGCCAGCTACCCATGTGATGCTGTCCACTCCATCCACGCCCTCTATCACCCTCCAAGGTCCTCCTCCTCACAGGCCCCCCCCCAGCCCAGCCCCTTCTCTGGAAGTCTCCTCCAGGCTCTTCCCTGGGCCCAGCCCTCCTGCCTCCCTCTGGTCTCCAAGCTCCTCACACAGCCTCAGGACTGGCCTTGGCTCTCGGCTCCAGCTGCCACCTCCTCCTGCACGTTCCCAGGGTGACGAACCCATCCCGCTTGCCCCGGGCCACAGCAGACATCTCTGATCGCTCATTAAAATCTGCCGAGTTTGAAACCCCTGCACTGGACCACACCCAGCCCAGCGAAAGCAGAGCCCTGAAGGTGGCTTTCATCTCCCACCTTCCCCTGCTGGACACTGCATGTCCTCCCCCAGGGAGCGGCTCCGGGCACCTCCTGCCTCCGGGCTACCTGAGGATGCTCTGACCTGCAAGGGTGTCCGCTGGAGCCTTCATCCTGTGGCCACCTCCTCAGAAGATTGCCGCCCTGGTCTCTGGAGGCTTTCAGGGCTGGCTTTGTGTCTTCTGCTTTTGGAAATTTCAGAGTCACGCCTGAGTTGGCTCCGTCACTGCTTCAGCTTGGAGCCGGAGCCCTTGTCTAAAGACACTCTCTGGTAGATCATTAGCTTGATGTCCTCTATGCTTTCTGGAACTCACAGTAATTACAGCTCAGACCTCCCACACTGATGGTCTAATCTTATGTTTTCCCTTTGCAATTTGTTGTTCCTACTTGATAAGAAATTTAACTTTGTCAAATGCTACATTTCTGCTCTTTTATTATTTTTTTAATTTCTAAGACTTATCTCATTCTTTGCTCCTTTTTTATAACATCCTGTTCTTAGACCTTGGCTATGATACTGTATCTCTCAAAGGGAACCAGGGTACAGCTTAATATACATCATATATGAAAGTGCGTGCATCGCTCTTCGGGTCTCTCCATGTCCCACTCCAGCAAGTACTCCAGTCTGTCCTTCCCGGGGGGTGCTCCTTGCTCAGAAGTCTGCTGACCCTGAGTGCCACCATCTTTCCAAAGGGCCCCGTGCGCAGATGCAAAGTAGCAGGTGGCAGCCTGAGCGTCGGGCTAACTGCAGGGCACTGCGATGCCCATGCAGGTGCGTCCAGACTCCACTCCACCTGAGAGGCTTGCCCTGGCTGGCAGCAGCCTCCTCCGCGTCTCCCCCATGCGGACTTTCCAGAGTCACCTCCAGTCCTCTGCTGGCTCAGACTTGGAGACTCAGCATCAGGCTCCTGGCCGAGGGCCGGTGTCAAGCTTCTCTCTTCTAAGGCTCAACTGCACCTGCCAACCCTGGCCTTCTCCATCAGGGCCTCTCTGGGGTCCTCGCCCTGGGCAGCAAGAGTCCAGTTTCCGTGGTCTCCCTGTCAGTGGCACCCAGCAGGAAGGAGATGCCCACATGTTCGTCAGCATTGTCCTTTGTCAAGGATGCCACGTGGAGGGAGAGGTCAGCCCCTTCTTTGGGGTCTGTGGCAGAAGTACTTCAAGACTGGAGACGCATGGACAGTAGATCCACAGGAGCAGCACTACAGACAAGAGCAGAGAAGCGGGCTGGGGAGAGCAGGTGAAACTGCAGGGTGGGGGTCGGGATGGCTCTGGATTCAGGAGCAAGAGGCATCGGAGGAGAAGGCGGGAGGAGAAAGGGAGGACCAGATGCTGAAGGGAGGCGAGGCTCAGCCTCAGGCAGAACCAGGCTCAGCCCTTTACATCTGATCCATCCAGACCTGAAAAACTGAAGGCATGAACCACAGCGAGGTCACCTACTGTGTAGAGGGAGGATACTGCTGTCTTCAGCCACGCTGAATCCTTTTGTGGCTTATGAGAAGCATCACCATGGATACCAGTCAGGAGGCTTCCTACAAGTGGGGCTGTCCACAGCTGGTGAGAGGAGCACAGGACCTGCTAAGGGGGCAGAGTGGACCACCAGTGTGGGGAGGACCTGGGTCTGCAGGTAGCCTGTGGGAGCCAAGCCGTGAGGCACCCGTGCTTCTCACCAGGCCCAAGAACAAAGGCACCGAGCACTCGGGAGGAAAGAGGAGCACGGCCACGGCCCACAGGCTGAGCACGGAGGACAAAGAGAATCCGGACCTGCTGCTTGCTGCCTTTGGCAGGTCTCTCGGTCTGCACCCACAGGTGAGCACAGGACGCACTTCAGACAGAGATGCTGAATATGCATTCATTAGTTTCTTGGCTCCTGCAGGTTGGGAACTCACCTGTCTCTGCTTCACCCCATCTGGCCCTCAGCTGACCTGGAGGCTGGCTCCCCACGGTCTCACCTGTGTGTGACAGAGGCTGTCAGTGGGAGCCCACTCTGTGCCCCACGGAGGTGGCTCCTTTGTTGTGCGATGCGAGCTTCCCAGGAGGAATGCCCCCAGAGAGAGGCCTGTCTGTCACCCTGCTCCTCCGCAGGAGCCCTGTTGGGGTAAGTCCGGTGTATGTCCGGGGTCACAGAAGGTGTAAGCCTGGTATGGGTCGCAGAAGGAAGGGAAGCACTCAGGGATGAGATCCAGCAGGAAGAACAGCCTTGGAATACTGAACCCCAAGCTCTCCTCCAACAGCTCGGTACAAAGTAGCAATGCATAGGGGTGAAACAGACAAGGTGGGCTGGGGCATTTCCTGCCACAGGCCTTGCAGTTCTTCCTGACTTCTATCCCAGTGTTTGTTTACGGATCTTGTTTGCAAGATTCAGTAACACAAAACCTAATAAGATGTCCGGGGGAACTTCCTGTGAACTGGTGATAAAGAAACTCAGGACTTCTGCATCAGGAGCTCTGCAGAAGTTCTGCTAAACTGGTTGTCCCAGGAAACTGCTAAACGGCTGCCTTTTCTCTTACAGAGCCCTGCTTACCTCTCCAGATGGTGCAGGGCCCTCGCCTGCCTCCACCATCGACACTCAAGCTACCATACTCCTTCCAGCAATGCTGATGTGTCCTTCACCTGTGTGGCATTTGTCTCTGCCACCAGCTGAGGGGGCTCCGTGAGCCACAGCCCCACATGTCTTGCTTTCTGTTGTACTCAGCACCCTGTGTGGTGCCCGGTACACAGCAGGCATGCAGTGCATGTCTGAACACACAGATGCGCACATGTGTGATCTGAGAGAACGTCTGTGTGGGTGACGGATGGACAAATGAATGGCAGGTGGATGAGTGGATGTACAGACAGGTGGGTAATGACCACACAGGTGGGCAGCTGGGTGCATAGACGCGTCACTCGACCTTGCTATCCCAGGGCCAAATTGTCCCCCACATTCCAACACTTGCCTCTCTTTCTTCTCTCCTGTTAGTTTTGCTTTCTCTTTGTTGTAAAGGAAAGGAATGTTCAGGGAGGCACAGCTGGCTGCACACAAGAGGGCTTCAGTCCAACTGCTGGTCTTCAGCTGTGCAGCCCAGCAAGTCTCTTTTCTTCCTTCAGCCCCATCTACAAAAACAGAGGGAGCTGCCAGGTGCAGTGGTGGATTCCTGTCATCCCAGGTCCTGGGAGAATGAGACAGGAGGGTGCAGTTTTAGACTACCCAGAGCAACTTTGCAAGACTTTGTCTCAAAACAAAACAAAACTAATAAAAGAGAGCCAGGTTTGTAGATCAGTGAAGGCTCTGGTTCAACCCCCCCATAAAACACATATACCACAATACACTGTTGAAAGATACTAAGGAAGACCTAAATAAATGGAAAGGTATCTCATGGTCATGGACTGGAAGACTGACTCTTGTTAAGACGGCATTATTCCCACGTTCATTTCCACTTGCATTTTCCTGACACTACTGGCAGATCAGACCCAACACGACACTGTGTTGCTCCCGGCTGACTTCTGTGCAAGAACTGAAAAACAGACCCTCAAATTTATATGGATGAACAAGGAATTGATAATAGCCCAGACAATCTTGAACAAGAAGAGAGAAGTTATGGACTTATACTCCATGGTGTCCAAACCTACTAGAAACAAGGGGTACGGGGCTGTTGAGAAGCAAGGAATGGGAAAAATTGAGAATCAGGAAGTGCCACGTACAGGTACAAACTCTCAATGTTGACTGTGACCATAATGTATGTATACAGTGTATCAATAAACTCAATTTTAGAAAAAATTACTATGAATTTAGAGCAGTAAAGGACAGCATGGCCCAACATGGCAGATCATGCCTGTAATCCCAGCACGCAAGAAGCTAAGGCAGGAGGAATCACTGAGACTTCAAGGTCAACCTGAACTACATGAGTGTGAGTCCAGCTGAACTAACTAGGAGGCCCTGTCTCAAAGCAAACCCTTGAGGTGCTGGGGTCAGAGTGAGCATATACCGCCCATGCAACCGAACAGCTTAGTGAGACTCTGTCTTAAACTGAAAAATAAAGAGCTGGGGATTTAGCTTAGTGGTTCCAGTGTCTGCCCAGCAAGTGCAAGGTCCTGAGTTTGATCCCTGGTACCACATATCACAAGGCCGGGCGTGGTGGCTCACACCTGTAATCCCGGCACTCAGGAGGCAGAGGCAGGAGGACTGCTGTGAGTTGGAGGCTACCCTGGGCTACATAGTGAGTTCAGGGTCAGCCTGAACTACAAAACAAGAGCCTGTCTCAAAAAACTGAAAAAAAAAAAATGACTACGATGTATGTACTTTAGTGTGAAGATCTTGGGTTTAATCTCTAACATCACAAAAAGAAAGAAAAAAGAACAAGCATAGATGTATAGAACAGAACAGAGCCCAGAGAGAAATCTTCAGATTTATGTTCAACAGATTTCTTTTCTTTTTCTCTTTCCTTCTCCTTCTGGCTGGCCTGAAACTCATTATGTAATCCAGGTTGGCCTCAGACTCCCAGTGATCTTCCTGCCTCAGCCTCTCAAGTGCTAGAATTACAGGCATGTGCTATCATGCCTGGCTAGTCAACTGATTATTGACACAGGTGCCAAGAATATTGAATGGAAAAATGACAGTCATTTCCAAAGTGATACTGAGAAAACTAAAATATCTATGTACAAGAGAATTAATTTGGACCCTGTTGGGAACAATCTTATTTGAAAGAAATAATTGCACAATCTAATATGACCACAAAAGCAGAAGCAATAAAAGGTGAAAGAGATAAATTAGACATTACCAGTTAAAAAAAAAACTGTACTTCAGAAGACATCAAGATAATCCTAGCACTTGGGAAGCTGAGACAAGAAGACTGCCATGAGGGCCGGGGAGTTAGCTCAGTGGTTCCGGCGCCGGTCTTCCAAGCGCGAGGGCCCGGGTTCGATTCCCCGGTAACCACATAACAATACTGGGTACTGGGTGTGGAGACTCACACCCAGCAGCAACCAGTACCACATACCACAGTGCCGGGCGTGGTGGCTCACGCCTGTCATCCCAGCACTCGGGAGGCAGAGGCAGGAGGATTGCTGTGATGTGAGTTGGAGGCTGAGCTCAGGGCCAGCCTGAACCACAAAAGCGAGACCCTGTCTCAAAAAACCTAAAAAAAAAGAAGACTGCCATGAATTTGAGGTTGATCTGGGCTCTGCAGTGAGTTCAAGCCCAGGCTGAATTACTCAGTGAGATCTCCCTGTTCTTTAAGAAAATACAAAAACAAAAAAGCCCATCAGAGAAGACATCAAGAAAGTAAAAGGACAGGGGGCCGGGGATATAGCTCAGTGGTTCCGGCGCCTGTCTTGCAAGCGCAAGGACCCAGGTTCGATCCCCGGTAACCACATACCTATACTGGGCGTGGAGACTCACGCCCAGCAGCAACCAGTACCACATACCACAGTGCCGGGCGTGGTGGCTCACGCCTGTCATCCCAGCACTCGGGAGGCAGAGGCAGGAGGATTGCTGTGATGTGAGTTGGAGGCTGAGCTCAGGGCCAGCCTGAACCACAAAGCAAGACCCTGTCTCAAAAAAACCTTAAAAAAAAAAAGAAAGTAAAAGGACAGCCCACAGTGTAGGAGAAAATATTTATAAATCGTACATTGATAAGGAACTAGTGTATGAGGAACTCTTACAACTCAAAAATAAGATAAAATGAGGAGAGGATCTAGAGTAGCCATTTCTTTAAAAAATACGTGCAAATGGCCAATAAAGATGTAAAAGGGTACCCAATAGCATTAGTCATTAGAGAGATAACGAATTGAAAGCGCAGCGGGTTGACATCGCATATTTACCAGGGTGGCTGTAAAGGACGGACTAAACGTGTCCATGGGGATGTGGAAGAACCAGACCCTCCCACGCTGCTGAGGGCACTGCCGAAGGGAGCGGCAGCTTGGGGAACAGGCTGATCGCTCCTCCAGAGGCTGAGGAACTGACCTGGGTCAACAGCTCCACACCTGGGACACATACCCAGGGGAAGGGGAGCAAGTCCACACAACACTCACATTCCAAGCTCCCAGCAGCACCAGCCTTCTAGCCAAAAAATGAAAGCAACTCAAATGTCCCTCGGCCGATGAATGGATGGATGATAACAGATTGTGTATCCGTATTATGGGGCAATGAAAAGGAGCGAGTTTCAGTTATGTCAGAACGTGGAGTAACTGGGAAAGAGTAGCTGAGTGAAAGCGGCCAGGCACGAGGACCACACAAGCACAGTCAGAGGAGGTGAGTCCAGAGGGGCCGAGAGTGCGCTGCGGGAGCCTCAAGTGGAAGTTGCCGGGGCACATAGGCAGTGACCACTAGTGGGTGGTGGAGTCCTTCTGGAGGCACTGAAACTGTTCTAAAATTGACGGTGGGGGTTTCACAGTTTGACCAATATACTAAAAACCATTAAACGTATATTTTAAATGGATAAACTATAGGTGATTTGAATTAAGGGCCGATACATTTGTTATTTTTAAAACATGAAGAGCCGTGTTGGTCTCTGAAGGGGTGCCGCTTTCTGGGGGCAGAGGTAGGGCAGTAGGGTCTGGTTTCAGGCTACAGGAGGGCAGGGGCCATGTCTACCCTGCCCAGCACATACCCACAGCAGATCACCTATCAGGCCTATGAGGCCTGCCAAACAGATAGGCAGATTCTCACCGAGATGTGCAATGGAATAGGTATGAGTTGGAGGTGGCCATTTTCTATCTTGTCAGAGTTCGAGGCTGCAGGCACCCCTGGGGATAATGCTTGGGCAGGTGTCTCCAAACCTGGGGCTCTAGCTTCTCCTGTCTTGCTGGCCTCAGGGGCTGGGCAGGGTCCCTGGAATAATCCTTGGTTTAGACTTGGCAGGGGCCACAGGAAATATCCCCGGAGCCTCTTCAACAGCAACAAATGGCAGAACCCAACCCAGCCCTCAGTCTCTCTGGCTCCTATCAATAGAGCGTAACAGAAGTAGGGCTGGAGACAGGTCCCAGTCCATCCTGGACGCCTGCTGCTGCCCACTCAGTGGCCCATCCAGGAGGCCCCTCTTCCTCGCCAGCAGCTCCAGCTCCAGCCTGCTAACTCTGTGTGCCTTGGGGAGGAGAGAAACTATATCCCAACAGGTGCAAAAAACCTGAAAGTCTTCTCACTGGCCAGGCTGATGGCTAGAACTTGTGCTTCCTGGAGTGAGGCGGGAGGTAAATTCTGCTTCACACCAAGTGACAGAGGCTATACTCCAATCCCTGCGATGAGGGCAAGGGGGGGTGGAAACCTGGGAGGACACTCGGCCTTTCCTGTGTGGGTTCTGGTTAGGAGTGGAGGTTGAGCCCCTGCCGACTCCCACAGGGGATTCAGTGTCGGACCCAACAGGCCACGTGCAGAGACCACTGCAGGCGGATAGCCGCCCCCGCAGGGCTCCCCAGAACTGGTATCTGCGGTGCCCCTCCATCTCTCCAGGAGCTGCACCTTGCAGGATATCTCTGGCCACCCGCCTCTTTCCACTTGTGCAGGCTCCTCCACAGTCCCACAACAGGGGCACCCACGTGGTCCTGACACCACACCGCCCGGGTACTCTTCCTGTAAGGCCCACCATACCACCTCAGCCCCAGACCCCAAAGTGACACTGGCCAGGAGAGAGCTGGCCACCTCAGCCTAGGAAGTGGCTGCTGCCCAGGTGGCCATCACCGGGCCTCTTTCAGCAGGGGTGTTCAGCAACCCTCCCACAAGTGGCACCCACGTCACTGAGGGTTGCCGCAGAAGGTAGCTGTTCAGATCCTCCCAAGAAAGGACTGCTACAGGAGTGGGGTGAGCTGGCAGCCTCCAACAGTCATCTTGAAGGCATGTCTGGCTTCTCAGCTGACCCCAGCCCCCACCAGGCAAGCTGGTAGTCACGGCCCCTCACTGCAGTCTGTGGAGCCCCCCACCCAGTGGGGGTGCACCAGTCCCTGCCTGTCCTGCTCCTTCTCTTTCTTTTCTCAGAGATGTGAGAAGGGTCCTCCTTCCCAAGAAACTCCTGGCCACGTCCATGTCTGCTTCCGGCAGAGCCTAGCGAGTTGGGACGGGGGATGGACTGGTCCAAGGACAGGCAGCAGAGCAGGCCAGCTGCTCGTCACCACCCAGTGAGCAGATGCCAGCCCTGCCCTGGCTGCTACCACTGGAGCTGGGAGTGCCTTGGGAGAGTAGCCTGCACCGGGCAAGGAGCTTGTGGGAGGAGCTGGAAAGGGAAGGGGACAGGGACCACTCAGCACCAGTCGTCAAACTGACTCAGACACACGGCAGTGAGGGCAATGGCGGGGGTGCGCTGTTAACCAAGTTGCATTGACCTACGGGGCCATTAACAGACCATTGAAAACTGATTAGGGAGCCACCACGTGTGCTGGCAGCTCCTAAAAGCTCTGTGCTTGGCCAGGAAGAAGAGAAGCAGCTCAAGTTCAACCCCAGACTTGATAGCCACCTGGCTGAATATACAACTGAGACTTTGTTGTCGTGTCAGTCAGGACCCCTTACAGGGAATGCGAGGGGCTGGAGTGTTTGGACAGGTCCTAATGAGTGTGTAATTGGACCGACCCCTCAGCAGCTCCTGAACCACGTGGGCCAAAGTAGTAGCCCACCTCTCCCTGTCCAGAGCCAGCCCATTCTGTGTTGCTGAGACAGTGCACCCCAGTAACCAGACTTGCTCGGTTGAAACAGTGGGCTGATGAAGGAGGAAGGGACTGTCCCTCCAGGGAGGCTGCAGGGGTCACTCTGGGACCTGCAAAGGGTCAGCAGCCAGAGCCCAGCCCATGTCCACAGTAGCACCCTGTGCGGCTCACCTTGGGGGAGGTCGCTGTCCCAACTGATGCAAAAGAAGCTGCTCTCTGCCTTGCTCTTCTGGACCCCTGGGCATCTCAGCGACAGAATTCAGTTCTGAAGCATTCAGCTGAGTGGAGAAGAGGGTCCACCCCCAAACTTGTGAACAGCCCCAGTTCGATGTGAATACACACTCCTCAGCCACCGACTGGTGTTGTAAAAAGTGGGGGCTCCAGTCTTCCCACCACTGCCACCAGGGCACTCAGGTCTTCCAAGGACGCCAGAGGCCCTGACTTCATCTGGCAACTGGCACGGCACCTGGCAGCCCACACTCTGGCCTCCATCTTGGAGCTCAGCTGCACCTACTTCCCCTGCCCCTACATGACAACCTTGCTGCGGGCAATCAGCTGGCATCAGTGTTGACACTTCTTGTCCTGGCTGGTTTGCAAAGACCCTGGCCGATGTCTTCCACAGCGGGAGAGGCAGGTAGCCCTGTGGCAGCGGCTAGTGCTGCACTTGAGGGGCCCTGTCTCCCCCCACTGCCACTGTACCCCAAGGAAGGAGGCGGGAGCAGACAAAGGGGAATCCAAGGAGCGTGCTGACAGCATGGGCTCCGGTCTTTTTTACTAAACTAACGTGTTCAATAAAAACAGCACTACGAAAAAAAGAATGACTTCACCCCAGCTGGTGGGAACAATGGTACCTCACTTTGAAAGTTTCTCATAATGTTACACACACAGCTGATGACACATGCGGTAATCCGGCCCTTAGAGGCTGAGAGAGGGAGGTCGTATGCTCAAGGTCAGCTGCGACAACCCAGTGAGACCCTGTCTTAAAATCAAATAAACAAGTCTGGGAAATGTAGGTCAGTGGGCAGTACCTTCTCAAACCCCCAAATTACCATGAGACTCAGGAATTATACTCCTGGGTATACACGCAGGATAAACAAAAACATAAACACATGTCCACACAAAAACTTGTATAACGAGCTCATAGTAGCATCATTCATAATAAATAAACAGTAGAACTAACCCAAGTGTCTACCAGCTGGTGAGCAGGTAAACAACTTCCGGATGGAGCACTATCCGACTCAAAAAGGGGATGACGCGCTGATACACGCTCCAGCGGGAACAAGCTTTGGAAACAGGTGCGTGCCAAGTGGATGAAGCCAGGCCCAGAGGCCATCTGCTGTATGATCCCACTTACACAAAATGATCAGAAAAGACAAATCCATGAAGGCCCAAAGCCTTAAACTGGGCCAGGGATGTAGTTCAGTGGTTCCTGTGCCTACCTTGCAAGCACCAGGTCCCAAGTTTAATCCCTGGTACAAAAACAGTCTGAAGTTATTTCGTGCTAGGGGAAGGAGCAGAGAAACATTGCCAGTGGGTGTGGGGGGTTCTTGAGGGTGATGAAATGTTCTGGAATTAGTTGCGATGGTGGCTCAGTTCTCTGATTGTCCTGAACATCAGTCAACTTTAAATGGGTGAATGTTGTAGCATAGGAGTTATGCCTCGGTAAAGCTGTAGATGAACGGGGTGACTTCAGGTCCAACTCAGTGGGCAAAGGGGGCAGACTCAAGCTTGTTGGCCCTGCCCTTCCCTGATGTGGTCAATGCTGCCATCCAAAAGGATGCTCTGATCCCAGCGCTCTGGGCAATTGAGGCACAAGGACCTCAAGTTCAAGCCCAGCCAGGAGCATTAAGTGATTTGGTAAGAACTTAGAAATAAAAAGAGCTGAGGATGTAGCTCAGTATAAAGGCCCAGAGTTAGGAAGAAAAGGAGAAAGGGGGGGAAGGAAGAATGGGAGGAAGGGAAGGAAAGAAAGAAGGAAGGAAGGAAACAGCCCGCAGAACTCCCAGGACAAATGGGGTTTCACATGTTGGTGCGCGGAAAGCACTAATATGCCAGCTACAGCCTGTCTAGCTAAACAAGCCTCTGGGACTGTGTCTTAGACGCCAGCCTCCCCAGCCTGGTACCTGCTGAAACAGCACGAAGAGCCCCGGGACAGGACTGTCTCCACTGGTCCAGCCTCTTCGTCTGCCCATACTCTGTCCCTCTCCCTGTACCATCCCACCCAGTCTGTTGGGGCATTACCACAGCCAGTGCTGGCTTCTGTGGCTACGCGGGCGTGCTTGGCTCCTGGAGCACCCTCGCCACCTGGAGCCTTAATCCAGCCTTTGCTCTGAGCGGTTAAGGCAGAGACAGAAGGAAAGGATTATAGTGTTAACAAGTTGGACCCGCACAAGAGTAAAAATAGCCGTGCCTCTGGCAGAAAGTTTCCCACCCCAACATACCAGCCTCAGAACTGGCACAGGGTCCTCCATGAGCTCCCAGCGCATTCAGGCTCTGGGAGGCCTGGGCCATCTCTCTGTTTGCAAGGCCTCATTCTTGGGGCGGTAGCTCTGCCAGGAAATGCCCATACACCATGGAGCCTGTGCCAGAAGTGCCCAGTTTGGATGGGTACCTCAGGGTAGGCTTGATTGTCACGTAAACTCCCGGGCCACATCTTGCTTCCTTGCATGGAGTCAAGACAGAGTGAAATTCGAGCAGACACCTTTGGGGACAGAAGAGCTCCCCTCTGGTTTCTGGGTGACCTCCCTCTGGGTATCTGCACAGCCTGAGCCCCTCGAGTGCAGAGTGCAGAACTCACATTCTGCTCTGCGGTGTGACACAGAAGGCCACAAGGCAGTGTCCGCAGGCCAAGGGTGAAGCGTGAGCAGCCACTTGCTACTTGCGTCTGAGCCACCCCGTCACTCTGTCTGCGCGACTCTGCCTGGCCTTTGAGCCTTCAGGTGTCCATCCTCCACCTGGTGACCTGGTTCTGTTCCCACAACATTCTCCAACCATTCAATCTCTGAGGCGGCAGCCCAAAGCTGTCTCCATTCGAGTCTAACGTTACAGGCTCCTATGTCTGGGTCTGCCCACGTTCCCCTCAGCTCTGACCAGCAGTCCCACCGCGCTGCACCTGTAAAGGCTGCCATGCTCCTCATTTGTGTGTGGCGTTTCTACATCTGCTCAGCTTCCCGAGTACATATTCTTCCATGCACCATTCCTCACCCCAGAAGGGAGAGACGAAAAGGAGGCAGGCAAGAGGAGAGAGAGATGGAGGAGGAGCAAGGAGCCTGGAGAGGAGAGAAAGGGAGGAGGTGTGAGGACACCTGAACTCCTGCCTGCTGCTGGTCACCCCTGGAAATGGCCCTGTGGAGCTCTGTGCAGGAGGAAACGAGTCTCGGCAGGATGCAGAGAACAGGTGAGACCACAAGGAGGACTTCCGGGTGTGTGAGACCAACTCTGTCCATTCTTTCCCTTTGTATCCAGTCTCACGTGAGTCACTGTGCCTTGAAAGCCCTGGGTCTCCCAGCCCGTGTTGCCTACTACAAGGCCAGCGATGGGCCCACCAGCCTTGCTGCGTCTCCCTCCATTTCTCTGACTGGCTGTGATGGGGAGGCCTCCTTTCGAGCGGGGTAATCATCTGTGGGTCTTCCCTCAACCCCTCCTCTGTACCTACTTCTACACAAGAGGAGGGAGTAGGAGAGAGGTCCCGTTTTCCCTGGCAAGCTCCTACATTTTAGATCACCAACTTTTTACTTGACCCGTGGACTAGGAATCTATCCATATATTCTTTTGAACCTCTCCTGTTTTAGGTCCCTCTCACTAACAATAACTGTGAGATCGATGGTGTGCTGGTCATTGTATTTCAGGTGTACCTTTGACTCACAGAATCGTTTTATGTGGCAACTATCCTCACCTGCTGCAGACACTGGTCAACGTGACCCTAATGTATGTCTAGGAGACACTGGCCAACACGACCCCAGTGTATGTCTGGGGTGGAAGAAGGAAATGAAGCACTCAGGGATGAGTTCCAGCAGGGAGAACAGCCTTGGAGTACTAAACCACCAAGCTGTCTTCCAACAGCTCTTTTATTATGGAGCCAATACAAAGTAGCGATGCATAGGGGTTAAAACAGAAGTGGGCTAGGGCATTTCCTGGGACAGGCCTTGCAGTTCTTCCTGATTCCTATCCCAGTGTCGTTCACCAATCTCATTTGCAAGATTCAGTAACACAAAGCTTAACAAGATGCCCCAGGATCATACTGTGAACTGGTGATAAAGAAACTCAGGACTGAGGCTGGGGATATAGCTCAGTGGTTCTGGCACCTGTCTTGCAAGCGCAAGGGCCAGGGTTTGATCCCGGGTAACCACATAACAATACTGGGTGTGGAGACTCACCCCAGCAGCAACCAGTACCACATACCCCAGTGCCAGGCGCGGTGGCTCACGCCTGTCATCTCAGCACTGGGGAGGCAGAGGCAGGAGGATTGCTGTGATGTGAGTTGGAGGCTGAGCTCAGGGCCAGCCTGAACCACAAAGTGAGACCCTGTCTCAAAAAAACCTAAAAAAAAAAAAAAGAAACTCAGGACTTCTACATAAGGAGCTCTGCAGAAGTTGGGCTTAACAACTGGTTGTCCAAGGAAATTGCTAAATAGCTACCTTTTCCCCTGCACCAGCTGGACTGAGATGCAACATGGTGTGGGGGGGCTCTGTCCATGTTTCTGCCTGTCCTCATTAGGAACTGCTTCACTCTCCCCCATTCACACAGTAGGTGTCTTAATAATCAGCTCATGCTTACTGCGGACACCTCTGAAGCCTGCGAGGTTTCTGACAGCCTCATGTGTGGGACTCAGCCACCCTTGAAATGATTCGCAGGCACCATCTTGTGTTGGCCTGGAGCTCACTAGTGAGACAGCAGAGTAGTCCATCTGGCAAAGGGAGAAAGGGAGGCAGGGACTCTCACCTGCCGCGGGTTGCCTTTAGCCTGGGGTTATTTCTCTATATCCTATGACTCACTGGCCATGACCGTCAGGTAAGTGGGCTCTTCAGACCTGCACACATGAAGAGCTGACACGTGCAAGTCCTAGATCAGACCAGCGTGCCAGCCTGCAGCAAGGCACACTTATGAACGTCTAGGTCAGGTTTCAGTCCAGCACAAGTGCTCACCTTCTTGGGCAAGTGGTGGGCAGGATACCAGGAATGAAGGCAGAGCCTGCATTCCTGGACCTGGACACTCTGTATATTTTTAGCCCCTGGCCTGCTTCTGCAACTTGGCTATTAGCCTCAGGAAACCACCCAGGAGCCTGGCAGGTATTTGGAGGTTCCTGGTTGCTGCATCTCCTGCCTTGGGATGGGACTCAGGGTCAAGGTCACTTCTTCAAGACAAAATCAGTGTCTCCACCCTCCACACAGACTCCTGCCTCAGAAAGCAGGACACAGGAAGTACACGACTATAGAATCCTAACTTGGAAAGTGGGAGGAAAGAACCTGAACCCCAGGAGGTCTCCAGGAGGCTGCTGAACTGCTAGACAGGGGTGACTGATTGCATCTCCAGTGGGCACGTCAAGGTTGTGCTGCCCTAAGGTAGAAGCTGAGAGCTGGGCTACCCAGACTTCCCCTCCCCAGAGAAGCAGCAGGTCTGTGCTTAGCTGTCTCCTTTCTCCCCAACACAATTTTCCAGAAGTCAGGAAGCAATTCTGGTGCACAGAGATAAAATATAGCAGATTACACGGAAGGCTTTCTGATCTTTCCTCCTGCTTTCTCTTGCAGTCCTTTTATGGTCCTGGACCTGGATGTTGCTGAATTGTGTTGAATGGTTGGATTTCACAGAGGGCAGGAGGCAGTGCAGGGGCTGTGTCTGGGCCCACTGAGGACCCCAAGCCCACCTACAACTTAGCTGCATGCTGACTAAACCAGAATCACAATGCCCATCTGGCATAGTGCTAAATTGTTTTCAGTACATTAAGAAATAGGTTACGTTTGGACCAAGTCCACACTTAATACGTGAAACGCTTTGCAAAAGCAAACTTATTTTTATTATATGGATGCTCTTATTTTCTATTTCATTCTATTTTATTTCTATACAATGCTAACTACTTACTAAATTTTTCCTAGGACCCATATTAGGCTTAGATCTGGGAATGTTCATAGCAAGGAGACAAAAACATGTACGTACGTATATAATTACTAATCATGCCACGCGCGACATAAGGGAAGAACAGAGGGTGAAGCCTCTTTATTCCAGTTGTGGTGGAAGCAAAGACTCTAGGCCACAGTCCGAGACGAGTCCAAGCGGGTAGGCAGCCAGGCCACAGAGAGTCAGGATTTACTTTAAGAGCGCGGAACACGCACCACAGGGTGAGGGGCAGAACCCCAAAGGGGCTTCAGCACGTTCTTTTTAGGGGTCGATTCTCCGGAAGCGCTGCTGAACCAACAGCGAGCTCTCTCCTCCCCTCAAGCCCGGCCGCCGCCAACCGAGGGTCTGCTGCACCTGCCAGCGAGGGGGAGCCGCCCGCGCCCCGCGCCTGCACCAAGAAACCAAGGGCGTCACAGCCCAGGATCTCCCGGAGCCGACCGCTGCGGGGGGGGGGGGGGCGAGCTGGGGAAGCGGGGGGCGGGGGCCCCCGGCACGAGCGCAGGGCGGGGCTTGGCGCTACTCCAGCCTCTGCCCGGGCCACGCCTGAGAGTTTGCAAACAGTGACTGCCCGTCCTCCCTGCGCACGCGCGCTCCGCCCAGTCTGTCAGTCATTCGCACCCAGCCGCTCGCGGGGTGAGCCGGGAGCCGGCTGCGGAGGGTACTGAGACAGAGGCCCGCCCCCGGCCGGCGGCACCCTGCTGCGCAGGCGCTACGCGCAGGCCAGCCCCCTCCCCTTGCGGGCGGCGCGGCCATATTTAAAGGGCGGTGGGCGCGGCGAGCCAATGAGCAGCGAGTGTGCGGGGGCGGCGCGTGGAGGCCGTAGGCCCCGGATGTGGCTGCGGCGCTGCACCTCCCCGACTATCTTAACCCGGCGGCGCGCCCCGCTGCACACCTCCGTTCGCTGCCCGAAGACCCCCGGGCGCGTCGGGAGGCGCCGCGGCGGCGGCAGCGTCGGCGGCGCGGAGCGGCGCAGGAGCAGGTGACCCAACAGCCACGCTGTGGCGGAGCAGGCGGGGCCCAGCGCTTGTCTCGCAGCCCGGCGCGCCCCGGCCGCCGCCATGAGCGGCTCCTCGGGTACCCCATATCTGGGCAGCAAGATCAGCCTCATTTCCAAGGCGCAGATCCGCTACGAGGGCATTCTCTACACCATCGACACCGACAACTCCACCGTGGCGCTCGCCAAAGGTAGCGACCCGCTGCTGCCGTCGCGCGCCCAACCGCCAACAGTCTCTCACTGCCCCCCGCCCCCACCTGGGAGCCCTGGGCTTGGCCCCCTCTCCCGGGAGCGCCCGGAGCCCGGCACCGGCACCGGCACCTCTGCGTCCGTTCTCGGACGCCCGTCCTGGCTCCTAGGGCACCACCCTCAGGCCCCTGGGCGGCAGGCCCCCAGGCTAAACGCTGGAACCCCCGCCCCCTCCCCCGGGGACGCGCACCCTCTTCGAGCCGGGGAACTGCGCTGGCTGATGATCAGCCCAGCAGCGGCGGAATCGGAGCGTGCGGGCGCCGGCTTGCCGCTGGTGGAGGAGCAGTCCTCTCCCTGCCGGGCCGACCTTTTCCTGGCGCAGCCCACCCTGCAGGTGCTGGGGGCGGGGCGAACTCAGGGAGCCGCGGTTCCTCCACCTTCGGGTAGTGTCCTCGCTGGGGCCACGGAGAGAGTCTCCCGGGCCTCCCCGGAGGGGGTGGGGACCGGGCAGGAAACAAATCCTGCGCGTCCTCCTGGAACCCTTTAGGCAGCTGGGGCCTACCGCGTACAGCGGAGCCTCTTGTCAAGATAGAAATAATACCTATTGGAAGACTGATGGGATATCCCTGGTCTGAACTGTCTGGTCTGGACAGCCCACCTGCCCTGTCTTTTGTGACAGACGCCACTGTGACAGCTTTGACCGACTTGAAAGGATCCGTTTGTAACTAGAGAAATTCAGAAACAGTGAGCTTGTGCAGGCAGCGTGGGGCCTCAGACCCCCTTTGTCTTCACTCTCTCGGGAAGATGGGAGCTTTTTCCTGTATCCAAGGAGAAAGCCGGAGGGTAGCGGGCTCTACAGCAGCCCTGTGTGGGCTAGGGCCTCGCGCGCTCTTCCTGTGGGAAACGTCTCTAGATCAGAGCTAGCTCCGGACTCAGTCCTTCTGAACCTGCGGAGTAGCATATTTTGAGGCTTCATGTGCGAAGTAGGGCAGACAGACTAGTGCTGCAGAGGATAGATAGATAGTTCAGCGTTCCAAGATTTTGGTTCCCTTGAACTCTTGTTACTAGAGTGTATTACTTTAGACATGAAACTCCGTTGATAGAAATCAGGTCCAGAGTAGCCCTAGGTTCCCTGTAGGAGTTCTATTACTTAGTTAAGACCATTTTAACCGTGAACCCATACTAAGAGGCGTGTGGTAGGACTTCTAGGCCCTTGCCCGTTGGAGATTGATGATCCTAAGAAGATCTCTGGCATGAGGGAGTGAAGTTCGGAGACTTCCTTCTCAGTTTATTTTCCTAACAACTCCAAGGCTGGTGGTGTGAAGAACGGGGAGGGTAACAAAACTGTCTGCTTTGTCACCTAAGAAACCTGCCTCAGCCACAGGATATGGTGTGGCTTCAGGCACAAAACTGCTGATTGATCCGAAGTCAGATGTGAACGGGAGATTTTTGTAAAGTAAGCCTTGTTTAGCTGAGTGCGCTACACCGTTAGTGTCTTGCACTGGGGGGTCTGGAACTTAGGGAGACCTGTAGTCCATGAGATTTTCCCTGTCACCTTTGTGACCTGCAATCTCTGCAGTGTCAGCAGCTGGCCCCTCTTGGGTTTTGAGCCCTGAGAAGTGGAGTAAGTGCCTCTCGAGGTGAACCTGGGTGCCGAGCGGGGGTTGTGCTCAGGGACCCCTGTCTTCGGGAAGACTCAGGAGCTATAGCATCAGAGAATGATGGTATGACTGGCATGGGACAGCAACTTAATCATTCTTTTTCTCAACTCCTAAGTGAGGTCTTTTGGTACTGAAGATCGTCCCACAGATAGGCCTGCTCCCCCAAGAGAGGAAATTTATGAGTACATCATTTTTCGGGGAAGTGATATCAAAGACATTACTGTTTGTGAACCTCCAAAAGCTCAGCACACACTCCCTCAGGATCCTGCCATTGTTCAGGTAAGTGCATTGATGTTCTGCCTGGGCAGTGTTGTTTTTTTGTTTTTGTTTTTTTTCTGAGACAAGATCTTGCTGTATAGTTCAGGCTGGCCTTGAACTCATGTGTAGTCCAGGCTGCCCTCAAATTCATGGCAGTGCTCCTGCTGCCTCTAGTGCTGTAATACAGGTGCGCGCAACCCTGTGGTCGTTGTTTCTAAGAGAAGTTGGTCTCTGTGTGGATCGTGGTATCATCTGCTTGTCTTAGAGTGTTGAACTTAAGGAATACCCTTTAGTGAAAAGTGATCAGGTTTTCATCCAGTTCACTGATGTCTCTGGAAGGAAATGCATGAGGTATGTAGGAGGGAGAGTGTTTGTATGGCATGAGCCTTTGTGGGGGGGTGTGAAGGGTGCTGCTTTTAATCTAGCCTGGGCCTAGGGTATGTAGGGTGTGGTATTTGGAGAAGTCCAGCCCTCAGTTGCATGAAATGCTCACAGAGACAGTAAAGCTTGCTGCTTAACAGTGTCCATTTGTTAAATTCCAGGGCTGGGACACTTATGTCGGCCTGCTAGGTTATATCCATAAGCAATCCCTGGATTGCTGGTAGACCCATACACACGTGTTCTTGTGAATTTAAGTTTTATTGGCTCCTCCGAAGTTCAGATCTGACCAGATTGTGAGATGGGGGTACCCAAGGAAGGTAGGAGCAGGCAGAGTGGGCTTCAGGAGAACTTGAAGGAATCCAGCCCAAGCTTCAGAAAGCTTGGATCCAGGTTCACTGGGCGACTTCAGAAGAAGAAGGTAGCTGAGGGGCAAAGGAACTACCCTGGTGAAGAGCTTAAGAAAAGGTCGGCTCCCAGAGAGAAGCAGCGCTCTTGGAGGCTTGGTGACCAGAGAGAAGACGGGTAATTGGGGTGTATAAGTAGTTCCTTGGCCACACAGATAAACTTCTGGAGACCATGTGTCTCAAATTGAGGGTGACTTTCTGCTGTTACAGAGGGTGTTGCTATTGATGGCAGTGGGGAGTTATTACAGGGTCTTGTGTTAAGGAAAATTCATGTTACGATTACATAAATAGGTGCAGCTGGGGATAAAATGTTGAGCAAAAGACACTTTTGACCAACGGGAAATTTCCTCAGGACCGCTTAGTATATGAGAGTGCAGGCTGACAGAATGGGGACCAACGTCCCATCTGAGCAAGTGCCATGTGCAGACTTGGAGGGTGACCGGTCGGCTTTGCACTACTCTTATCCATGTGTCTCATTGTTTAGTCTTCCCTGGGCTCTGCCTCCGCCTCGCCCTTCCAGCCACATGTGCCTTATAGCCCCTTCAGAGGGATGCCGCCCTATGGCCAGCTGGCAGCCAGCTCCCTGCTCAGCCAGCAGTATGCAGCTTCCTTAGGTCTAGGTGAGTAACTGGTTTCTGTCTGCACAATTATGCTTTCAAGAAGTGGAGTAATAGACCCTGAGGGTGGGCTATGTGCTCTTTGTCAGAGCTCCTAGACGCTGTTGTAATGCCTGTTTGATAAATTACCCACCTCAGCTTCTCCTGGTTAGCATGTTTAGTAACTATTAGCTGAGAGTAAGAGGCAGCAGCCTGAGTTTTGCACCAGATGATCCAAATCAAAATTCATTTGCAATGTCTGCCTTGGTCAGAATGAAAGTCCTGGTATACTTTCCTCAAAGAAGAAGCACTAATATACGTACTAGGCCTGAAAACATAATATTCTAGCTCCTTGATTAATCTGCTGACCAGTAGCTTAAAAATGTTTTCAACCAAGGTTGACTAGTCCCAGAGTAAGTCTGTGATCTGTACTGAAGGAGCTTGGCCTTGGGCTTGACATGGCTCTGCAGCTGTTTTCAGAGCGTAAGAATTGGCAAATGGTCCTCCCACCCTTGCTTGGACTCCAGCATGATGCAGCTCAGGCAGGGGGCATGAATTAGGCCCCAAACCGTCTGCCAGTTGTGTGGGTCCCTCGTGTGCTTTGGTAGCTGTTCTGTGTGAAGGGTGGCCGCAGCACAGCTCAGTGTTTCTAAAATATGGTTGTGGCTTGGCTCTTTCCAAGCTTTCTAGACAGAAGACAAGTATGTCTTGACTTACTTGTGTGCTTTCTCTTTGCTCTTTTCTCCTTTCTCTTCTTTTAGAGAAGTTGGTAAGCCCTCCAGCCTCAGCCGCTGCTTCCAGTCCTAGTTCTTCTCCATCTCCACAGCCCGTTTCAGAGCTTGACATGTCCTCAGAGCCACCTCAGCTCACTTCCAAGGGTAACAGCAGTTTGGAGAACTAACTGCATGCTGTCTTGCAGACCAGTCTGAGAGCAAGGGGGTAAAACAAGCCAGAATGACAGGAACCACAGCAGACCATTCTCAAGGCCCTGGGGTCAGTGATGTGTTTCTTTGGCCTTAGCACACAGCCTGAGAGAAAACTGTCCCAGTTATAGAGAGAGGGCTGGAAAGACTCAGCAGGGGGCTTTGTTCACTCTGCCTGAGACCAGCGTGTCTGTTTTGACCCTTGAGCAACCATCACCCCTGGGAATCTTCACTTTTGACACATAGTCATTTCCTTGGGGGCTTGCTGAGTCTTAAACATGTTCTAGATGGTTGCAGCAAAGCTCTCCTGAGCAATTCTGTACAACAGGTGGTCACTGGTTAAAACTGGGAGGTTGGGTGAGGATCCCAGCTGCTTGCCAGGTGAACAATATTATCTGGGAGTGTTTGTCAGTCCTGGTGTGTCTCATCTGTCGCTGCTAAGATGGTGGCACCTATGGGTTTTGCAACCTCCCTGATATTGTCCTGTACCCTAAAGTTGTGAAATTCATGTGGATGATTGCCATGCACATCTGTCTTCCATATGGCGCTGTGCTCGTAGAAGCATGAGCCTTTAACACCCATAGGTAGCCCAGGAGGTGACCTGGTGCTCTCAGTCTGTGTGCAGATACTGCTTTGTAAGTCCCGTGCAGACTCCAGTCTTATCTGCTTAGGAGCAGTCATATCTTTTTTTTTTTTTTTAACTTAAAAATGATGCTAGATACTTTTATTCTTGGAGCCATTTATGTAAAATGGCCTATGGGGCAAGATTGTTTGAAATGGTATAGTTTAATAAAAAGCAAATGAAATTGGGGGCCGGGGATTTAGCTCAGTGGTTCCCACGCCTGTCTTGCAAGCTCAAGGACCCGGGTTCGATCCCCGGTAACCACATACAATACTGGGCGTGGAGACTCACCCCAGCAGCAACCAGTACCACATACTGCAGTGCTGGGTGCGGTGGCTCACACCTGTCATCCCAGCACTCAGGAGGCAGAGGCAGGAGGATTGCTGTGATGTGAGTTGGAGGCTGAGCTCAGGGCCAGCCTGAACCACAAAGCGAGACCCTGTCTCAAAAAACCTAAAAAAAAATTTAAAAAAGCAAATACAATTGTTCCTTTTAGGGATAATCACGCTGAATGAGATGAGAGGCCAGAGAAAGTGGTCAGGGTTAGTTTCACTAGAGAAGTCCCTTCTGATACCTGCCTATGAGTGCATCCTTTGGTTTGGTCACAAGGAACTTTTCTCCAGCAGTTTCTCCACTTTCTGGCTAGGTTCAAAAGCAGACTACGTGCATTCCTCATCCCCATGATTAGAACTCACTGTCCTGTCTCAGTCTCCATCCACCTCCGCCCTACACTCACAGGGAGAAAGGCTGAGGACCCCCTGTGCTGGAGCTGCCATGGCTGGTTGGGGTGCGTCTTAGTTCTGTGTGCACAGCCCCTCATCAAGGCTGTCTAGGAGCCCTGACTGGCTTCATGATGAGGCTTTATTCTTGAGAGGCTGTGGACTGTTTCCTTCGCTGCAGTCACTTCTTACTACTTTATCCTGTTCATGCTGTAAGCAAAAGTGACTTCCAGGATTTGGCTTCACAGTCTGACCATTGCACGTTACAGGAGATCCTCTTCAGCAAGGAACAGGTGCTCAGATCCTGAATTCATCTTGTGGTTGTAGAGCCCCTTTGGGGTCAGAGCAGGTCAGGAGTCACTGGGGAGATGCCTGTTTGTAGGCCTTTTTCCCCTTCTCTGGATTCATGACTCAGGGCCTAGGGCACCCAGAGATGGATGAGCTGCCTTTGTGCTCCCTGGGACTTACCTTCATCTGTCCTGGGCTGGCCACAGAGCGAATGGCCCCGCTGCAGGCACTTGGCTGGGATTAGACCTTTCTAGACTGCTGCACGCTCTCCTGCCTGACACAGCAGCAGAAGAGAGGTGATGAGAGGTGTTAGGTTCTCTCCTTTTCCGTGTTTCTAAGCCTTCCTCCCTCCTCAATTCAGGAGCTGGTTTTCCATCTGCCCCAGTTGGCAAGAGCCCCATGGTGGAACAGGCTGTCCAGACTGGTTCTGTGGATAACCTGAATGCCAAAAAGCTGTTACCTGGCAAAGGTACCTCAGGGATGCAGCTCAGCAGTCGCCAGGCCCAGCCAAGCAGCAAGACCGCCGGTGGTACTTGAACACTTACTCCTTTGCAGTTTGTTCTGTGTTCTAAAAGTGGCACACTCCTTCTTGGGTCATTTTTCTAAACGTCACCCCCCCCACACACACCCCATGTGCTTTGGCAGGGCAGGTCCATGTGGGAGCCTCTCTCCTCCAGGCCTGGTGTGGTGCTGGTGGTGCTGGTGGTGGTGCCTGCCTTGGTGGCTGGGTTCTGGCTTCTGCGGGAGCTTTGCCTTACTCTTCCCTTTGCGCCTTAGATGTAGTCCAGCCAGCAGCTGTGCACACTCAAGGGCAGGTGAATGATGAAAACAGAAGACCTCAGAGGCGGCGGTCAGGTAACACCTGTTGCCACTTGAGTTCTAGGAGCTGCGAGCAGCAGGCTGTGTTTTGCTTACCTGAGGGTGCTGGGACTGAGGTGCCGCAGTGAGCTGTGCCCCGTGTTGTCTCCTGGGTGCCTGGGAGCTGCTTTTGCAGCGTTAGGTTGATGGCTTCCTTTAGCTGTGGCTCTCCTCTTTGCTTGCAGGGAACCGGCGAACAAGAAATCGCTCCAGAGGGCAAAACCGTCCTACTAATGTTAAGGAAAACACAATCAAGTTCGAAGGGGACTTCGATTTTGAGAGTGCAAATGCCCAGTTCAACCGAGAGGAGCTTGACAAAGAATTCAAGAAGAAACTAAATTTTAGAGGTCTGTTTCCTATGAAAGTTGTTACCTCCTAGGAGTGTTCTGGAG
>PVIR01014127.1:0-40886 GCA_004026965.1 Petromus typicus | reverse complement strand
TGAGCCACCACGCCCGGCACTGTGGTATGTGGTACTGGTTGCTGCTGGGTGTGGGTCTCCACACCCAGTATTGTTATATGGTTACCGGGGAATCGAACCCGGGTCCTTGCGCTTGCGAGACAGGCGCCGGAACCACTGAGCTAACTCCCCGGCCCGGCTTACATTCTTTTTACACTGATGAAGACAGCTTCAGTGTGAAAAGTCCAGAAGAAAAAGATGAAAAACTTGCTTGAGAAAATCAGTTGTGGAGAGAACTCCAACCTGGCAATCCTGGCCTCACACATGAATTCTCTGCATGGAAGCCAAACACCTTCCTTCCAGGAGCTCCATGGAGGGCATCGTCTGCCTTCTGCCAGTTCCTGCCCCACGCAGCTGTCTTCTTAGCTTGCCTGAAGATTTCCTTTTCTAATAAAGTCATACTGGTCGCTCATTGTATGACTGATTTCTTTGTGTCTCTCAAGTGTCAGGGCTTCAGGAAGCCTCCTCGGATCTGTGTTGCTTGATGAGTTTCCCCTGCTCCATGCTTTCCTGGGGGTACTGCCTTCACAGAACTAGAGACACTTCTCTACCCTCTGAACTCCCACGTTAGTGAAACTAGACATTTAAAAAAACATGATCTACAATCTTGCAATGATACTGTCATATTTATGTTCTGATTCTTGTATCTTGCACGTGTGCGTGTGTGTGTTTGCGCACACACACATGTGATTGGGTATTGTTGAACCTACAGCCTTCACTCTGAAATAAGGTCTAGTGGAGTTGCCCAGGCTGGGCTTGAATTTGTAATCCTCCTGCCTCAGCCTCCCAAAGTGCTGAGATTATAAATACATTCCAGCATGCCTAGCCCCTTTAAAATATTTAATTCAAAAATAAAAATATAAAGTTAAGGGAACTCAGGGTACCTGAAGAGATAGCTTACTAAAATACTTTGGAAGCTAAATTTAAGTTAGATTCATCCATGGAGTTCTGTATTCACCGAAGATAGCAGAAGAAAATGAACATTTAATTTTTTCAGGTCTCTCTATAGAACACTCTTAGATAGCACAGCTCTTTTTAAGAGTATTGGTCACATAAAGGTGATTGGACTACCCTTTTCAGGGTAGAAAAGAAAATGATAGGGCCGGGGATTTAGCTCAGTGGATCCGGCAAGGACCCGGGTTCAATCCCCAGTAACCACATACAATACTGGGTGTGGAGACTCACACCCAGCAGCAATCAGTACCACATACCACAGTGCTGGCGTGTTGGCTCACACCTGTAATCCCAGCACTCAGGAGGCAGAGGCAGGAGGATTGCTGTGATGTGAGTTTGAGGCTGAGCTCAGGGCCAGCCTGAACTACAAAGCGAGACCCTATCTCAAAAAAAAAAAAAGATAAAAAATATCCTCCCCTGCTAGGTCTATACAAGAAAGAATTAAAAGAATCATATCACAGTGACATATGTGCACCCATGTTTATAGCAGCTCAGTTTATAATAGCTAAATCTTGGAAACAGCCAAAATGCCATCATTGGGAGACTGGATAAAGGAGCTGTAGATTTAAAAAAAAATAAAATGGAGTATTCCTCAGCCTAAAGAATGATAAATATGATTCATTTACACTTAAACTATGTACCTTGAAGACATACTCATAAATGAAATAAATAGGACACAGATGTGTACATACTGCATCTTTTCTTTAGCATGAGAAACTGAAGGTGTAAATGAATCCCAAAATGTGTGATAGGTATCATGAAATAGGGAGAAAATGTTCGAAAGGAAAAGGGAAGGGTGGATAGGGGAAAGTAAAGAAGAGAAAGAAAAAAATTGATGGTAAAAAAAGGAAGCAAAGCTTATGTTTATAGGTGTGGGGGTTGTAGGGAGGGCAGAAAAAGGGGAAAAATGAGAATCAAGATGTGTCATGTACAGGTACAACTCTCAATGCTGAATGTGATCACAATGTATGTATAAAATGTACCAATAGAATCAGTTTAAAAGTATCCTCATTCAGAGCCTGCTTCTATCTCCTCAGACTGCCTTGGAGCCAAATCGTACAAGTTAGCTGTAGTTCTATCTCCCTGAGGGGTGACACCAGAGCAGGGCCCTCCTGGGCAGGGGGGCAAGCCTCGCCTGCCGAGCACCCAGCCCGATGCAGGGGGCTGTGGGCTTAGTACCCACCAAGCAATTCTGCTCCCTGCTGTCACGTGTGCCAATCCCAGCACCCTTTCTCGGCCTTTATCTTCACATTTCCTCTGACTGTGTAGAAGGTTCCTTCTAGAAGAGTGAAAGTTACTGAGAAATGCAGTCTTCCACAGTGGGCTCCACGTGGGCTGGGAGGGAGGCCAGGCTTGCTGTGGGTACAGTCCTGCCACAGCCCATGCCGGGTGCCTGCAGCCAGCGCGACATGCCTCCAGTCCTTTCTCAGAGACCATCAAAGGTTGTGCTGAATGATGTTTCTGGGCTCAGTGTTCTCCTTCAGCAACGAAACACCCTCCCCAGCCCGGGAAAAGTCGCTCTGGCTTTTCATCTCTCTCTCTCTCAGAGTGTAAACATTGTTTTGCGTGAAAAGAGCTGAAAAAGCGCTTGCTTTCCCTTGAAATTTTATTTTTAAATAAGAGAGGGAGAAAATCCTTTTGGGGACTAATACTAATAATACAGGTCAAAGTGTCAGGCGATATACAATTAAATGGAAAACAAAAAGGTCCCCTCTTTTTCCTGCAGCACAATGGCACTGGAATATAAATTACCAATGAAGATGAAATAATACTTCAAAGCCTGTGGAGCGGGCAGTGCGGTGTTTACAAAGTATTTTGCAAGGCGCGATGAGACATTAAAGATGATGGTAGCCCAGGAACCCCAGGGGGTTGCTGAATAGACCCAAACTAGCATGAGGTAGGATTTTAGGTCCCTATCGCCTATGACCCCTCGATACGCTTTGTTTCACAAGGGCAGCTGCAGTTATCAACAGATGTTTCAGCAATAAATAATTGGTATCATCTCGGAAAAGACTCATCTACCTGGGGCGAGGGCATAATGCCCAGAACACTGCCCGGCTATTACGGCCACATTAATCTCCCATCTCCAGGGCTTCCTCAGGGAGCGGCCTGCAGGTGTTTTTTCTGGGAGAGCGGGACAAACTCTCTCAAGTCAGCCAGCTTTGTGTGGAGTGTAAAAGAGGTTGGCCCCTGCCATAAATTTCTGTCTGTGGCCACACAGTAAAGGAGAAAGGCAGGGGTGGGAGGGGGAGTGGTGCTGGCGAAGGGCGAAATCCTAGCCTCTGCCTGAGTGAGCAGCCGACTGGGGAGCAACATTCCAGCTTAGGCGCTCAAGGAAGACTTGAATTTCCCTAAGTGGTTTTAGTTTACAGCGTGTTATTTGTGGAATTAACTGAAAGATGAAGTATACCTATTCTAAGCATCGTCCTCATTTAAAAAATGGACAGGAAATTTTTTATGAGAAGGGTTTGCTTGCAGGTTTAAAAAAGTCACAGAAACAATGAACAAGCTGCAAGAAAATGTAAGAACTGAAAAGATCACCTCAGGGTCTTTCCTGAAGGGAGGGTGGCCTCTCACAATTCACACTGTCCAGCTCCATAAACCCTCAGAGGAAGCTGAATTACACTGAGACCAGAAAGAAAAAGGCTAGAACCTGCTCTGGTGCGTTAGCAAACCAAGCCATTTAGAGCAGGCAGAGCTGCAGAGAGAACAGCCGGGCTGTGGTTCTGTTTACAAAGCACACTGGGTCAGCAGTCTGTGCTGGGGCGCCACAGGGTGCGTTGGACTCAGACTCGAGGTTGCTTGATTTACAGCTTGCTGGGGAGGCTATAAAGTGGTCTCACAGCTCCCTGGCCCAGTGGGCTGGTTCTGAGGCTGTCACATCCTGGTCTGGTGCCTGCTTCCACATTGAGGTCTGTTGTGATGCCTCCCCATGAGGAGAGACTTGGCTTGGAATTATTCATTTCCTACCGCTGGCCGCCGCTCACTGCTAGGCCTTCAGCAGCAGCTGTTCATACATGTCCTTGGACTCTGCCTCAGGGGACCTGGCGCTGCCCTCCTCCCCATATACTGACTGCAGGATGGAGAGTCTCACACATAGGCCATCCCATCCCATCCCATCTCCACATTTTCCACATTAACCCCAAACCAGGAGAACTGCACACTCAGCTCTGAGGTCACACGCACACAGTCCTCCTGGCTCAGCCTCCCAGGTGTTGGATCATAAGCATGCACCACCACACTCTATTTCTCTACTAATACCAACAAGCTGAAGACCTCTGGCTCAATAAGGCTGTGTGTGTGTGTGTGTGTGTGTGTGGGTGTGTGTGGGGTGAGGATTGAACTCGGGACTTTACACAGCAAGCAGCAAATTCACTGAGCTAAATCTTCCACCCAAATATGGCTTTCTTCTCAAGTACTCATTTCCTTTTGCCTATAATCCCCAGTCTTCTTTTGTTCATTTTTTTGGAGGATGAGAGACATAGAAGTTTCAGTATCAATATGAAGTCTTGAAGGTACTGTGTGTGCCTAGAGACAGACGGGGTCCTTCTGAGAGCTTTGCGTCGACAAGAATTTTAGGATGAAGCCCAGACACAAGTCCACATAACCAACCAAGCGAACACTTTAGGGGCTGTTATTGTCCTAACACCTCAGCCCCTGAGACACACATCTCCGTACGCAAAAGCTGCATCTAAGCTGGCTTCCTCGGTACTGTTGAGAGAATATAAGTAAGAGGTGCGGCTGCTCACAGGCCATGGCTCTCCTTGTGAGACCCCAGAACTGAGCCCAGCCCACCTGGCTCCTTAATGAGTTTCCAGGCCCTCTCCTGCCCAGGGTGAGGTGTTGGCTGACTTCTGCTAATGAGGAAGCGCTGGCCAAGGCTTGTACTTGCTGCCTCCTGCACAGCCCCATCAGGAGGCACTGAGGGGATGGGCTCTGGGGCCCAGGAGGAGCAGACCAGAACGCAGAAGTCTGGGCAACAAGATAGAGTGGTGAATGAATTCTTTTAAGATACCCGACTTTTGGAAAGTGACATTCAAAATGCAAATGTCACCAGGCATGGTGGAGGCAAAATGCTTTCTTTGGCCATGGAAGGGACGTCAGGGTTAGTTCTGGAGAGACGGTGCCTGTACGCACCAAGTGCCCTCCATGCCTTCCCCAGGCCTGGCTTCCAACTGCAGGCTGCACAGGGCAGTGATTTCTCACTCAGTCTGCGTAGCCACTGCCCATGACGGCAGGGCCTACTTGTGAAATTCAATCTAGGAGACACTTAGAGGCCAAGAGCCCTCAGGGTCTGGGGCAGGTGGGGCAGCTCTTCCTACCAGCAGCTGCTGCAGCGAGGCGCCAATCACATCCTGCAGGTTTGTTTTGTCCTCTGGGCTCAGGGCTTGTTTGTACTGCCACTTCTCAGGCACGAAGGGCCACTTCATTTCCTTTGCCTCCTGGATCAAGGTCCTTAACTCTTCGGAGAGTGAAGCTGGAAAGGTCAGAGTTCAGGTAAGGAAATTGCAGTGGAAAAAAAAAGGCTGCTGAGCCTCCACATTATGATGAAGGACCTCACAGCAAAAGCCTGTCTCCACCTTGGGCTGGCTGCCCTGAGCTGCTGGCTATGACCCTGAGAATAATAGCGAGGGGATCTCTGTCAGGGGGCCCAGTCTGCTCTGCCCTCTAGGTAAACTGGGGTAGTCAGGCATTGAGAAAGGTTGTGGCAGGAAGGAAGGCACTCAGTGGCTGCCCTGCATGAAGAGTCAGACAGGAGTGGAGGAAATATTACTCTCTCTGTCAAATGAGAAAGCGCTGAGAGGGATGGCAGGCGGGCAGGTAGTGGCTGGCCCTGTTCAGCCCAGTTCTGAGTGTCTGAGAGTCCCAGCCCTTCCCTACCTGGACGCAGACAGACCAGGGAGCTGTGCAAGGGTGGCGAGCAGCTTTGGAATGGCCCTGCTGACACCCCTGATGTGTCAAACCACCCATTGATACCAGCCTACTTAGACCGGCTCTGTGCCCAAATTTCAGAAGACTCAGAGCTTTTGAAACTGGAAGCTTTCTCCTTATATGTGACACTGAAGCCAGACTTGAACTGAGAGGGTCATTATAGTCCTGCTGATGCTACTTAGTGAGGTTGTCAAACAGTCTGCAATACAGTTGTCAAGGTTGCTTTAGGCGCTGCCCGGCCTTCTGACTGAGACACAGTCCACATAGCATGACCCTCCTACCATGGGATCTGAATGCTGAAGGACCCAGATTCGGGGTTCTGAATCACGGCCCGTGCGTCTGGATATGAGACAGAGCAATGGATTTCTGAAGTTGCCCATGACTGAAGTCGCCAGCTCCTTTCCACTTCCGTTTTCTCTCACACATTTTCATGGATGGAGCAAAGTTCTCTGCATCATCACCAGAGATGGTTTAGATATGTTTCTCTTTTTCTCTCTCTTCTTGAATATAACTGTTATCAAATCCTATGGTTCCTCAAATTCATCTCCTCTTCTGCATTCCCAGTATGTTTTGCCTGAATTACTGCTTCTGCCCTCACTCCACCTGCTCCGTCTTTCACACTGCTGTGGAAGTGCACCTGACCTAGCCCTGCATAGCCCTCCTCTAGTCTTCAGTTTTGTACATCCTGTCCTGACTGGTTCTGTTGCCCTCACCCAAAGTCTCAGGGGCCAAATTCAGACCCAGCACCAGCAGCATCCGCCCTAAGTGCAGCCACTTCTCAGCCTCCTCGGCCTCTCATGTGAGATCACGCTCTTCCCAGCTGTCACCCCGCCCTGGTCAGCTGGGCGTGTCTCACTGGCTGGCAGTGTGCTGGAGACGAGAACCATGTCTGTGTCTCACGCCACAATGTGTGTGTGTGTGGGGGAGGCGGGGGGTGGGTAGGCAGGGGACTGGTCCCTCTTGGTGTCTGTTTGAAACGGCCAAAACAGAAGGAGAGAGTCTAGCTCAGGATTGGCGCTCCATGGCTTTCTGTGGACGTGGCCTCACGGTACGGCTGTCTCTCCTTGGCCCAAGCCTAATCTTCTGGCCACACCGACAGCCATCCACTGTGATTACCAGGGAAGATTTGCGAGCAGCACCCTGAGACTCGTCTGCACTCTGCAGCTGAGAACTCTGGAAGCATCCTCCTCCAAAGGGAGTAGAGCCTGCGGGCTGGTGAGGATGTGGTCCAACCTGCGGGGACCTTTGCAATCTTCTGCCGCTGACAGCACCCCCTTCCAGGCGTGTATCTCGGACATGTGCGGAGAACTCCACTTCTGGCGTTTCTGAGGAGACTGCTTGCTGGTGGTCCTGGGGCCCATTTGTCTTCCACAGTGTCTGGCTCGGGAAAATTACTTGTCCACAGTCACGTGTATGAGTCATCGCAGGACAGCAGAGGTGCGATTTCTGTGTTCATAGAATTACATCGTGCTTTGAATAAGGCTTTTAATCTCCTGAAGTTTCTTTGTGATAATGGAGAAAGCTTCTTCACAACTCCTTTCTGCTCTTGCACACCCACTGCAACGTCCCGTGACCATGGTCAGTCCACAGCACATACCGAAAGAAGAGGTGCCTCTGACAGAGCTCTGTCTGGGAGTCACTTGTGTCCAGCTCTGGTCCTTGCTGAGGCTGGGTCTCTCGTGCTGACAGGACAGTTGTGGAGGGAGGCAGGGCTGAGAGGAGGAGAGGACTGAAACAGTGCTCGTTCCCGAGACTCACCTAAGGCCTTTCTCCTAGGGCGCAGGACCTTCAGAAGCCACCTGTCCCCTGGCTGTGGGGCACACCAGGACCTGCACAGCCCCTGCTCTGCAGAGAGGATTCCAGCCCACACCCAGCTGCAGTCCTTCTGTCTCTTCCTCGAGCAGCTCCCCGAAGGGCGGTGTCTGATTCAGTGACCCGACTCATGATTTGCCTTATCTGGAACTAAACCGGTCATCTCTCCTGCTTGGTGTTACTTGGGAAGTACGAGAGGAAGACAGTGTGACCCACTTGGGGGCTGAGTCTTCTCCAGCAGAAACACAAACTCACATGCATTTGGGCTGAGGGACAGAGGGTGTGATGTCAGGAGAAAACTCCAGCATAGACACCAGCTCCCTGTGGGAGGGAGGGGCAACCACAGAGCTCAGGAGGCCGTGGCCATATTCCCGTGCTCCCTGGACGAGGCAGCATCGCCAGCATCTGAGACCTAGGGGTGACACGCATATGTGGTTGGCAAGACACAGCCTACCCTGGAGTCTGGGAACACAGAAAGGAAGCTTGTAGCCAGGGTAGCGAATTGCAGATGTGGACGATTTCCTTCCCTCTATTGGGAGAGGGAGAAAGCCCCTTCCCAAGCCTTTCCCTGTAGCGTAATGAATCGAAGAGAAAAGAAGTAGGTGATTTGTGGGGCATTGTATTTCTATATAACACAGTGGAGCACTGCAACAGGAAGAGGAATACAAAAGCCATGAAAAAGGGACACACTTAGGGAGATACTGAGAAAATCTGTGTCAGTGGCGGCATAGTGTTGCCTCTCCCAAGCCAATTAAAGAAGAAGTAAGAGTTATTTTCAACTTTCCAGATTTTGCGATTGGAACTTCTGCCTACAACTGCTCATGGCACAAACAGCCATACTCCTAAAGGCTGGTCACCGTGCAGTTGGGACCATCAGGGTGAGGAGACTCGTTGTAGGGAATGGCATGGGGACTCGTGGGTGATGCTGAGGGGAGTAACTGCACTGGTGAGATGACATAGTTATGGAAAGCGTGGAAGTCTATGGAAACTGATGAGGCACAAAATCCTTCTTGAAAAAAAATATGCGCCACCATTGAGAAGTTGCTTCCATTTTTTAATAATTGAAATTTACGTGCACCAGCCAACTTGGACCCTTTGTTCCTGTTGAACTAAACTGTTTCTTGTAGCCTCATGTTTACTGAAGCCTGAAATTAGAACTGACAGCAATTCACTGCAACAAAGTAAGCTCCCACCCTGCCCGTCCACCCGCAGTCCGGGTCCCATTCATGCCCTAGAAATCGCCCCAACTCTCGGTGGTCATCTGCCAACAGAGAAAATAGGGCAGAGATGAGAACGTGTCGCCCAGGCGGGCATAGTGGCAGCCTGCTGCGAGTGTCCCGTCCTCACCTCGGCATCGCTGGTCCTGCCTCTTGTCCTCCTCGGACACATCTGGCGCCGCCACCAAGAGCTGGTCCAGTGCTTGCTCGCACTCTTGCAGGAGCGCGACGACGGCTTTTTGATTATTCATGATGACTGCCCGCCCTCGACGATGAATCGAGGGTCCCTGGGTCTACGGTGATCAATTACCTACAAGAAGATGTCGATCCTCAATAAAGGAGCCTGTGGAGGCCACGCTACCTGGTGAACAAAGAGGGAGAAAGATGATTAACTGAAGCATCATCAATTATCTGTAAGACTCAAGCAGGGAGGGATAATAGGGGAGCACAGGAAAATACATCACAGCCCTGAGGATGTGTTTAGGAGGGTGTGAAGTAAGTCCAGGGGCTGGTTTTGAAGGGTAGGACCTCGCCAGTGTCGTGTGCAGAAAGGATACCCGGCGCAGGCCTGTCACCCATGGTTAGTCGGGGAGCCAAGCAGCGCCAGACGGAATGAAGCTGCCTATGATTTATGTACTTTCTGCATCCTGCCCCGGAGCCCTGGAGCCCCGGAGCCCCTCACCCTCTGCCTCTCTGGAAGTGTACGGGAAGCATCTGGCTGACAGTTCTTGTGCTCTCCCACAGGCGTGTGCTGATGCCAAGAGCACCGACCATCTTGTAACCCACTGCTGATCCCCGGTGCAGACTTCTTCATGGTGTTTTGCGTGATGTAATTTGGACCCAGAAAGGCAATGACAGATGCCAAATTCAGCCCTCACTGTTGGGCACGGTGCCAAGTATGATGGAAAACAATGTAGCAGAAAGTCCGATTTCCTAGATCTGTCATCCAGATGGATGTATCTGCTCATGCCGTTTAACATATGAACAATTAGCAGATTTCTTTCTTTCTTTCCTTTCTTCCTTTATTTTTCTTTGCATTCTCCTTTCTCGGTCCTTTCTTCCTGGTACTGGGGACTAAACCCAGGGCCTTAATACTGAGCTCCATCCCAGCTATTTAAAAACTTTTATTTGAGACAGGGTCTTGCTAAGTTGCGCAGCCTGGGCTTGACATTGCAGTCCTTCTGCTTCTGCCTTCCAGAGTGCTGGGATTTCAGGTGTGTGCCTCTGTGCCTGGCTGAGAGTTTTCTCATGTAAATATGAATTCGGTACAAATGGGGTATTGGGGTAAATGGTTTCCAATGTCCCTTTTTGCTTGTGTGTATTAGAAGAAGTGTTCTGTATTGTAAGCTGGCCACTAGCCCGACTAGCCCAGAAAAGAGCTAAGTGGAAGGCTGGGCAGAATTTCATATTCAGATTCTTGTTGCAGAGACTCCAGAAGAATTTGCGTCCCTCTGAACATGGCAGTGAGCTAAGAAGAGCTGAGTGTGTGCTCAGATGGCTGGAGGGCAGGGAGCAGTGCCGTCCTGCTCCTATCTTTCCTTGAGAGAGGGTGAGAAGGGCTGCGGTGGGAGAGGAATACAGAGCTCAAGAAATGCATCTGTGGTTAAGAAGGCAAAAATCAGCTTTGTTTGATGTGAGCTTATTTTTCTTCAGGTCTTAAAGCAAGTAGAGGACCTTCTTGAGATCCTTTTCAAACGACTTTGTACAGAAAGAGAGTGTACTTACAGCAAGGAAATAATGAGGAGCTAGCACATGCACAGAGAAAGAAAAATGAACTATAATTGCATGTTAGTAACACAAGATCTCTTTGTATCAAGGCTTAGAGTGGTGTTTTTCTGGTGGTACCTTAAGGGAGAGAGTAGCTTTTTGCTGAGTTATAGAAGCAAAGAGGAGAAGGGTAAGGATGAGGCTGAGCAGGGGAGGGTAAAAGAGATGCTGGTCAGAGGGGACAAATTCCATGTAGATAAGAAGAGTAAGTTCAAGAGATGTTTACAGCATGGTAACAGCTGTCAGTTTACAGCATGGTAACAGCTGGTCATAACATTCTATATATGAGAAAATTGTTAAGAGTCAATATTTAGTGTTCTCCCTCAGAAAATAAGTGTGTGAGGTGATATTGTGCCAGCTAACTTGAGTTAGCCATTCTACAACACACGCCTATATCAAGATATCACCTCACACACCATAAATGTTCTATTGTAACTTGTGAATAAAAAATAGAATCAGACAAAAAGTGGTCTTCCCTGTGCTGACAAGTGAACTTTTAAATTCTATTTTTGTAAAGGATTTAAGAAGCCACGGCACCTGGCAACAGACTTGGACCAGGGAAACGACTGTGTCCCAGAGAGCTCTCGACTGACCCCACCCTCTGTTCTTTCGTCAACTGTCTATGAGCCGGAGAGTCAGGTCTGAGATTCACTCTTCACCTGTATTTCTTGGCCAGGAGGAGTAATTGGGACAAATGTTAAAATGCTCTGTCTCCTAAGTTATATACTCAGTCTCAATCTAGATAGATCAGGTTAATTTTGCTGAAGAACTTCTAGTATTTATTCTAAATCTCCAGCTCTTTTCAGAACTCTTAATTATAATATCGGTATGTATATTTTTCTCTGGTTAGAAATACAGGCTTGCATTTTAAGAAGTTGATCATTAAACAAAAATACTTTTGTGCTACTGTTTCCTCACATGGACCTCTTTCTGCCATGCAAGGTGCCGTGCCATGCAGCCTGAGGAAAGTAAACAATAGGACTTGACCTGTGCATTTTGGGTGAACCTGGAATAGGTCAAGGGAGGTGTCCCTGAGGGCATGATTCTGGCTATGCACTGAAAGTAGAATTGGGCTAATGGGGTGACCGTGGTAGGTCATGCACTTAGAACAGGAAATCTAGAGGGAGAGGGCAAGGGCAGGCTGGCCACTGGCGACTCAGGGAGATGGTGGACCCCAGGCAAAGCTGAAAGGCATGCAAGGGGCCAGGCAGGGCTGTGGGTGTCAGGGAAGCAGTTTGTCTTGGCCCTAAAATGACAAGAAATTACCAGTAGCAGAAGGACATGGCAGGTTTGCATAAGAAAGAGCACTCTGTTGCAGGTGAACTGCACAGGTAACTGCAGCCAAATCAAGTAGGTACTGATAGCAACAGCCGAGGTGAGAGCTGGACAGAGTGATAGCTTAGCAGTGCAAAAAAACAGGCAGACTAGAGCACTGTCTAGGAAGCAAAGGTAGCACTGGCGTTGGGCAGGTGTAAAAAGTACTAACAATAAGTCCCATGGTTCTGCCCCATCAAAGCTCAAACCTGAATGGACGGTGCCAGCAGACTTAGAGATAATGGACATACAAGAAGTCTTTTAGTAAAAGACACGAATACATCCATTATTTCTAGTGATACAGATAATAAGGAAGGTAAGTCATATTATCCACAGAATGCAATCATATTTTAACCAAGAAAACATGTCTAAAAAGGGAAGAGATGATTTCCAAGATAATTCATGTTTAGTACTTGTGATTTCTCAAAATGTAGTAAAGATCCTACTGCTGCTTACTGAAAGTTATAGCATTTCCCCTTTTTGCTGTAGAACTCAAGGGAGACAATAGGAAGAAAATACTGTAACATGAGAAACACTTCAGAGTCCGACCATCTGTCCAGCTGTCCCAGTTCATTGTTAGGCATAACAGGCTGGAGCCCAGGAAACTTCCCTCGGGCAACAGGCCTGCTGGAAATTTTGATTAACTTTATTTATAAAGGGATCATTTTCAACTTCAATGTTTGCTCCCATGAACTAGCATTCTGCAAGCAGGTCACTGTTTCTGACATCAAATAAATAAAATCAGACAAAAGTAATCTGCCCTGTGCTGACCAGTGAACTTTTAAATTCTGTTTCTGTAAAAGGTTTAAGAAGCCACAGCAACTGGCAACACAGAGACCTGGACCAGGGAAGCGGCTGTGTCCCAGAGAGCTCTCGACTGATCCCACCCTCTGTTCTTTTGTCAGCTGTCTGTGAGCTGCAGAGTCAGGTCTGAGATTCACTCTTACCTGTATTTCTCAACAAGGAGGAGTAATTGGGACAACTCTTATAATACTCTTTAAGTATTTTTGTGACATATTTATTTTTTTCTACATATCATCTCATAGTTTTTTTTTTTTCTTAAAAATCAAATAGAAAGGGATTATGGAAATCAATCAAATATATACCACTGGAATGTGGTGGCCCATGACTGTAATCTCAGCCTTCCGGTAGTCTAAGGCAAGAGGATCATAGGGTTGAATTTAACCTGGGTCACTTATCAAGACTGTATTTTAAAATAAAATATAGAAAAAGGGCTCAGGTCTAGCTCAATAGCACCAAAAACTGGAGATAACTCTAAAGTGATGCCAGAGGCTTCAGATTGGAGCCACATACTCTTGAGCACACATGGATATGCATGGCCAGCAGTCAAGTGTTCACACACTGTGTGTGACTTTGATACGTGCACTCCTCGGCTTCACTGGTGAGGAGAACTGAGTTGGTAGTTGACTTATGGCTGACAAATTAAGGAAAAGTGAATGAGTCCATTTTTCAAAACCCCATTTCCCTGGGCATCTGTGTTTAGTCTTTATTGCAGTACCAGGGATTGAGCTCAGGACCCTGTACTTGCCAGGCAGGTGTGGCACCCTGTGTTTAGTCTTTTTCACTGGGTAGTGAGCATCTCCATTAAGTGATGGGTCAGGGAAAATAAAAGGACCTGGCAGGGACTTGATGGGGTCCTGGTTGTTGCCTCTATAATAACTCATTAGTCACCTAGTGAGATTTCTCAGGATAGAAGATACCCCAAAACATAAAGAAGTATATGAGATATTTTGTGTTGTCAGAGTTTATAATTCAGAGAATGTTAGTTTGCCATTCCTATAACAAAATGTTTGATATAAACTATTAACTTATAAACAAAATGTTTATAATATTAACTTTATGTTTAACTTTATTAAACTTTATTAAGTTTATTAACTTTATAAACTAATGTTTATAACTATTAACTTATAAACAAAATGTTATTAACTTAACAAACAAAATGTTTGATATAAACTATTAACTTATAAAGAGAAAAGGGTTCTTCTGGCTCACAGTCTCAGAGGTTCCAGTGCACAGTCAGTTGGCTCTACTGCGATGGGCCTGTGACATGGCTGCATACCATAAAGTGTGGCAGAGCAACACTGTTCACCTTGTCACCAGGAAACAAACAGAAAATGGAGGAAGTACCACAGTCCCTTCTGAAAGCATACCCTCAATTGACCTAAAGACCCCATCAACTCCTAGTCCACACTGGGAACCAAGCCTGTGACGGGGGCTTTGGGGACACTCAAGATCCAGGGTACAGCAGGAGGGCAAACATTTACCTGCTGGGGTCACAAGTTATTCTACTCCAGAGCTCACTGCCTGTGCTAATTGGTGACTGGTTAGACCTAAAGCCATATACAGGGCCTAATTTATTCATATGCACTTGCATAATGACCCCCAAACTATGGTTTCATCTACATTGAAAGTCTATTATTAAATTATTCCCACAAGAAATGTGCTCTGGTTTCCAGTGCACAAGAAGAAGCGCAGAATTTCTTTAATGGGGCAATGGCAATGACAGCCCAGACTTCCCTACATTTGGGCCTTTCCTGAGTACCAAACAACATGAGCTAGGAGGAAAGAGATCACACGTGAAGGGTTGAG
Source organism: Petromus typicus (assembly GCA_004026965.1). Lineage (NCBI taxonomy): Eukaryota > Metazoa > Chordata > Mammalia > Rodentia > Petromuridae > Petromus > Petromus typicus. The sequence goes on along the minus strand of PVIR01014127.1, from coordinate 26,262 downwards.
ATTCGAGGAAAAAACCATAAACAATAAAACAGTAGCTTATTGGCTAATTCTAAAGGAACACTGACTACATAAAAGTATAACAATTACAAGGTTTTGTGGAGACACATGCACTTCCATGCTCACTGTGACATTATTCAAGATGGCCTGACTGTGTCATGCATCTCACTGTCCACTGATGAATGCATAAAGAGAATGCAGTTGTTCTTCTTTTATTATTTGACTATAAAACTTAACTTTAACTTCATATAATAATAAAATTTATAAAAGATGGAATCCTGTCATTTGTAACCACACAGATAAACTTGAAGGACATTATGTTGAGTGAAATAAGCCAGATACAGAAAGACACATACCATGTGATCTTACTTATGTGTCGAATCTCAAAAACTGAATCCCTAGGAGCGGAGAGAGTAGCCCCATCTTCCGGGGCTGGTAGGGAAGGGCTGGGAAGGGTGCTGGTCTAAGGATGCAGAATTCATTAGACTGGTGGATGAATTCATGATGTACAACATGGCCACTGTAGCTAACAACAGTATATTACATGCTTGAAAATTGCTAAACAGATTTATATGCTCTTACCACAAAAAGCAAGGTAGTGATTGTGTTCATTAGCTTTATCAAGCTGCGCTACTATGTTCACACTCTTCAAAACAACTTACAGCACACCAGAAATACATGAAAATTTTTGTTTCAGTTTAAGAAATAAACTGAAAAAAGAAGAAAATACTCATACATAAACAGCACATAAGTCAGGAAGACAGTCAGTGAAATTACAGTGATTTAAGATCGTTAAATGGACCAACAAGAGGAGAGATATTAATTTAAGCTGTGGTAAAATTTCTATGATAATCTTTCAAAAATTGAGATTAAAACATGTACTTTGACTAGTAGACGGAAAAACCAAAGGAAATAAAATGTTTTCAAAGGGTGCAATATAAAAATGAAAAAAATAAACAAGGAAGAGTCAGGATAAATATGAAGGAAAAAACAAGAGGGTAAAAGTAACTCTGAACCACCAGTATTTCCAACAAACACAAATGAACTACTGGTAAGTATCGCAAGTAAGAGATGGAGATGCACTGCAGTAAAAATAGCCACACAGATTCTGTTGAAGCATAAGATAATACTATGAAAAGCATTATGTCTGTAAAAAAAGAATACAAACAATATACAAAGATAAGAAAAGGTACAGTTAAAAAAAAACTAAAAGAAAGACAATGTAAATCGACAGGCATGGTGACACACACACGCTAGGGACTAAGACAGGAGGATCCCAAGTTCAAAACCAGCCTGGGCAATGTGGGGCCCTGCCAAAAGAAAGACAGAAGAAAGAGCTGGAGATGTAGCTCTGTCTTTTCTGGATCCAACCACATACGTCTTAAAGCAAAAAGGATGAAGACAAGGAAAAGGAGGGAGAAGAAGATGGGAGGAGAAATCTGTGTAGCTACATTAATATCAGAGAGTCTGTTTAAAAGCAGAAAGTACTGCTGGAGAGGAACACGTCACGATGTCTTATGGTTCAGCGCCCTACTGCACAGGGGGAGCACAACTTCACTGCATGGAGGAGATGAAAAGGCCGTGGTGAGCACAGCTCAGTGATACAGCGCATGCTCAGCAGGCACAGAAACAAACGAACCCCAGGCAGGCTACCTCCACTACCAAGAGGGGGAACCAGAAGCCAAGTGTGGTGGGGCAACCTGTGGTCCAGTTCCCTCGGAGGCTGGGGTAGCAGGCACGGCCATGCCCATGAGTTCAGACCCGCTGGAGCGACACAGTGACACCCCAAAAGAAAAGTCACAAAGCCAGGAAGACAACGTGCAAATTCATAATCACAGCGGGAAACAATGACACATTCTCTTAGAAATTAATGCTCAAAGCAGACAAAAAATTTAGTAATGACTCGATTGATCAACAAAGTAACCAACGATCTAATACAGATTCATAAAACAATACTCCCAACAATGGAGGAATACATACTGTTTTCAACTGTGCAATATTAAAGAGCCTAATATCTTCTGTGCCATACAGTAAAATCTGAACCATCTTCAGAGGATCAATAGCCTACGGAAACACTGTATGACTAAACACTGAGGTGGGTGATAAGTTACAAAAAGTGGCTGGAATGAACCCCCATGTGCGTGGGAGTTAGGAGCACATTTCTCAGGGGTCCAAAGAAGTACTTACGGGAATTAGAAAGTGCTGCTATGGAATGATAAGTGCTGCTACCAACATGTGGGAAATTCAGTCAAAGTAGGAGTAAATAGTGATGGGACATTATAAGCTCACATCACAAAAGTAAGGGAATGAATATAAAAATAAAATAAAAGAAAATAGAAGAAGAGAAACAAAGAGCAAAAATTGATGAAATAAAGAACAAATATTCAACAAAACAAAATACTGATTTTAAAAGACCAAATAATAACAAACTGCTAGAAAACTTGAGAGACAGAGGACAAATAAATAGAAATAGGTATGAAAATTTGATGAGAGGACTTCCAGTAAAATATTGGAAGCACTGTTTATCAACACATTTAAAAACTTTAAAAAAGAGTAATTACTATAAAATAAATTTGAAAAGGAAAAGGAGATAGAAAACTGTATTGTTTTATAATCTTAAAGAAATTTAAATAGTAGTTTAAAATATTTCTTATAAAGAAAACGTTTGGAGTATATAATTTTTGTAACAAATTTTTACCATTCAGCAAACCAAAAAAATTGAAATTTTGGCAATATGTTAAGGAATAAACCATTAGAAATATAATCCAATAAAAATGAACAACAATGGTGTAAAATATGTAAGGTATAATAAAAATTGTGTGTATATAAAATATTTACAAATAATTACTTTTTATAATAAATGTGCAAGACATTTACAGAGAAAAAAAAAACATTTAAATTAACCTAAACATAAGAAGCAACATCCTATGTTTGTGATCTGGAAAACATATGCTATTATTAAGATAAAAAATTTTCCCTAAAATAATATATAAATTTAATACAACTCTAATTGAAATCTCAACAGCTCTTTATATGTCTTTGTGTATAACTTAACATGCTGATTCTAAACTCTATCTGAAAGAGTAAAAATCAAGAATATTGAAAACACTCTGGAAGAAAATGTCAAGGGAGAAAAGGAGAGTACTATTCCAAGTGTCAATAATTGATAAAAAGTTTTAGTAAATTATATGAAGGCTATTGACACAAAGACAAACAACCTTATAAAAAGGTAGAAAGTCAATTATTACAGAGCTCAGTATCCAGTATTGAGCTAATTGGCTTGTTTTAAAAAAATCAATGCTGAAATTCACATGTGAAAAACAAAACTCTGCAGACTCAAAGACATCACTAAGAATTTCTGTAGCTTCTCAGCCTTTTGTTTAAGATAAAATGTAAAAGAGAATGCTCTTCTCAGCTTTCGAGAAAATTTAAAACATTTGCAAAAAAAGAAGACTACTCATAATGGGAAAAACTGTATATTTAATTAATTGAAGAAAATGGGCTCCTGATTCATAAAACACCATAAAGCAAGTGAAAAGACAAATCTAGAAGTGGAAGACAGTATTTGTAGCTTGGATAACTGACAAAAAACATTCCATCCTGGGCCAGCGATTTAGCTCAGTGGTTCTGGCGCCTGCCTTACAAGTACAAGGGCCCCAAATTCACTCCCAGGTAACCACATACAACAATGCCAGGTGTGATGAGTCACACCCACCTGCAATCAGTACCATATACCACAGTGCCAGGTGTGCTGGCTCAAGCCTGTAATCCCAGAATTCAAGAGGCAGAGGCAGGAGGATTGCTGAGTTCAGGACTGGCCTGAACTGCAGACCAAGAACCTGTCTCAAAAAACAAAACAAAACAGAAAATATTCCATCCAGAATATATAGAGAATTCCTATAAATTGATGAGAGAAAACACAATAGAAAAAGAATGTGTAGAGGACTTGAACAGAAACTGCTTACAGGAGGAAATGGGACTGGCTAAGAAACACACGAGCAGTGTCTGAGGAGATGGCACTCTGGAAATGCAAGTTCGAACCGTAATGAAGAACTATTCACACCATCTTGATTAGAAAAAAAGCTTTTTTTTAACTGGGTAAAATTTGTAAAAATGAGGTGTTGTCAAGCACAGTGTCGTTTATTCCTACCTACTTCAATGGAACCGGAGTTCGGCATGCTGAGTCTGGTCAAAGGCACATGCACACTATGTGATATGCACTCCTACAGAGATGGGGTTCCATCCTGGGTGTGTGTGAGAAGATGCTGCGGCAGCGGCAACGAAGGAAAAGGGAACAACCTAAGAGTTCTAAGTGGTAAAGTGGATTGGAAAATTCATACCTTGGTTCAGAAAAAGTAAACAAATGAGTAAACTACAGCTACCTGTCACAGCACAGGTGAGTCTTAAATATAAGGAAGTTGCAGGTGAGTACATGCAAAACATTTACCAATGTTGAAGCTGAGACGCAACCTGGGCAGAAGGAAGTGAGCCCTTATATGTGTATTGTGTCACAAAATCACACTATATGAACCCCACAAAGTTGTACAACCAAATAATAAGAAAGCTTAAAGCTACAAATCCATAACTGTAGAGTTTTAGAAGAAAGACAATGGGATGGAAAGGTACATGGGAGACTTCAGGACGTAGCACATTCTTTTATTTAAATGGATTGCTCTATGGACCCTCGTTGTATTCTACACTATTATACCTGTCATAATTTCTTAATATCTATTCAACATTTAATTAAAAATGAAAAGAATAAAACCAGAGCCCAAACCTACCAGTATCAGATGGATGATAAGCATCAGTTATTGAATGCCTTTAGGACTGATCCAAAGACTTCACTAAGAGAGTATAAGAGATGCAGTCTTTTCTTTTTCTTTCTTTTTTTTTCAGTAGGGAGGCTTGAATCCAGGGCTTTTGCACTGAGCTATAGTCCCAGCTTTTAAAATATTTATTTAAAATCTTGAAACAGGGTCTTGCTCACCAGCTAGGTTGCCTTGGCTGGCCACGAACTTGTGATACTCCTGTCTCAGCCTCCCAGAGTGGTGTGACAACAGGCATGTGCTGCCACACCTGGCTACATACACAGCTTTCCAGAGCAGTGTGCCTTCCTGAGAGAGCTCTAGAGCTGGTAGGCTTGGAGTGGCCGCGGTGGGGGAAGTGAGGTAGCAGGTTTTTACTGAAGCAAGAGGGAGCCGGGCTGTCCTCTGGCGTGGGGATCCATATGTAAGCACAGTGCCGAAGTCTCTGTGAGAGGGTGGTTTGGGCCCTAGTCACCAAACTCCAGATTCCCAGGAAAGTCATCTTTTCAACCATTTACATGCAAGATAAAGAAATATGTTTAGATTTTCTAAAAGTCTACAAAAGCAAGCTAGACTTTTGCAAGTTCTGTAAGTGAAATTAAATTTTTTGGTTTTTTTTGTTTTTTGCATCTGAGGACATCCCAATGGACACAGGGAAACCAGAGCTTGGAGCTGCCCCTCCCTCCGCCGACCTCACATCTGCCTCGGGCTTGGTTCCGGGGCCAAGTGTTTACTAAACTCAGCGCCAAAGAGCACTGAGTGTTCCGGGTCACCGGAGGGCTGCGGGGAGGAAAAGGCTGCGACTGCGGGGCCGCCACTGCCCTGGCCTGCAGATCCCCGCTCCGGAGGCCGGAGACCCCCGCAGGCAACGAGCAGGTCAAGGTGAGTCGCGCCGCCATCTGGCCCTGGCTCCTTCCCGCACTGCTGGCCTCCTCATGGCTCTTCCAAGAACTTTTTCTTCACATTTCTGAACCCGGAGTGAGTGAGGTGCAACCACGTGTACTCAGGCCACACTGTTCCCAAGGTCCTGAGCCACTGTGACCCCGGAAGCCAGGCACAGGGCCGGGAAGAGATCCTGTCATTGCGGGAGGTCATTCGACTGGAGCTACTCTCCTGGGAGGCAAATCTTTCCCTCCAAAGTCTAAGAATCCGAGCCATGCAGGTGCAGGGGCGAGGAGCAGAGCTCTTTGCATAAGCCTCAAATGCGGAAGAGTCAGGCGTGAACACTGTGCTTTGCAGTGAGCAGGAGCAGAGGTCAGGAGGGAAACTCGACCAGGATAACTTGGCCGCAGAAGGAGAAACGGGGGACCCTGGACTCCCTGTTCCCTCTGGACACCAACGGATCAGGGAACAAACGCCTGATATGCAGGACAGAGTAGGAGAGGCAGATGCCAGCATATCCTACAGAAGCAGCCTGGAGCACTTGGACCCACAGCTGCCAGCCCTGTGAAGCCGGCTAACATTTGTCAGGGCCAGAAAATGTGAGAAAGTTAATTTTGCAATGAAGCACTTCTGGCCTCCAGTTCTAATCCCTACAGTCGGGATAGTTAATTCTGCATAAAACCAGGTAGATGCTGATGTGAAAGGCACTCCAAGGGGCAATCTAAGAAGAAGAGATCAAGAGGGCCCAGAAGTTACCAAGGAGACAACTGACGATGCAGAAATATTGAATGATGGTTTCACTGTCTTAGTCATCAATAGGCAATGGAGTTGCACCTCTGTAATTCTATCACTCAGGAGGCTGAGGCAAGAGAACTGCTGTGAGTTCAAGGCCAGCCTGTACTCCATGGAAGGACTCTGTCTCAAAACAAAACAAAAACAAAAAACAATGAAAAAACCCCTCCCAAACCCCCAAGCCAGGCATATGTTTGGAGTAAGGGTTCCTAGGCTAAAGTTTTAGCTCTGCTATTTGCTAGCAAAGCAGTATTAAAGCAGTATGTCTTGATTTCCTCCTCTGCAGAAAAGGGATGATAAATATAGGACCAATCTCACCACATGTATAAGAAGTATCAGTTGAATGCATATATGCCAAACAATTAATTGCTTATCATAAGTATCAATTATAGTCATAAATAAAATTTTTAATAAATAAAATGTTATGTGTTTTTGTTTTTTAAGGTTTTTTTTTTTTGAGACAGGGTCTCGCTTTGTGGTTCAGGCTGGCCCTGAGCTCAGCCTCAAACTCACATCACAGCAATCCTCCTGCCTCTGCCTCCTGAGTGCTGGGATTACAGGCGTGAGCCACCACGCCTGGCACTGGTATGTGGTATTGGTTGCCGCTGGGGTGAGTCTCCACACCCAGTATTGTTATGTGGTTACCGGGGATTGAACCCGGGTCCTTGCGCTTGCAAGACAGGCGCCGGAACTACTGAGCTATATCCCCGGCCCCTAAAATGTTATGTTTTAAGGAGTTATCTGATTTCCCCCTGCATGTTCCTATTAGATTTGGTTTCCTTCTTGTCTTCCTCCCCACTTATGTTCTAGAGAAAGGAAACTGCTTGGCTATGCATAGTCTTCTGGGTGCTGAAATTTTTTCCTCATAAAGAGCTACATAAAAATGAAACCAGGGCCGGGGATTTAGCTCAGTGGTTCCGGCGCCTGTCTTGCAAGTGCAAGGACCTGGGTTCGATCCCCAGTAACCACACACCACACTGGGCATGGAGACTCGCGTCCAGCAGCAAACCAGTACCATATACCACAGTGCCGGGCGTGGTGGCTCATGCCTGTAATCCCAGCACTTGGGAGGCAGAGGCAGGAGGATTGCTGTGATGTGAGTTTGAGGCTGAGCTCAGGGCCAGCCTGAACTACAAAGTGAGACCCTGTCTCAAAAGACCTGAAAAAAAAAAAAAAAAGAAATCAGGGCCAGGGATATAGCTCAGTGGTTCTGGCGCCTGTCTTGCAAGCTCAAGGACCCAGGTTCAATCCCCGGTAACCACATAACAATACTGGGCGTAGAGACTCACCCCAGCAGCAACCAGTACCACATTCCACAGTGCCAAGGCATGGTGGCTCACGCCTGTAATCCTAGCACTCAGGAGGCAGAGGCAGGAGGATTGCTGTGATGTGAGTTTGAGGCTGAGGTCAGGGCCAGCCTGAACCACAAAGTGAGACCCTGTCTCAAAAAACCATTAAAAAAAAAAAAATGAAATCAGCCCTGGGTGACTGTCCAGATCCATGTTCAATCCACGCACCTAAATGTGTTCAGGAGGGAGTGAAACATGAGGACCAGCTGGACATTTCAGGGAAAAGAGTGAGTTTCTTTGAAGAAGAATCTTGAGGTGACCACGTGGTTTATCAGGGCCTGAGCCCAGCCCTGTCTGCCCAACTCTGCCTGAGCTCTTGCTTACCCCGCACTCAGATGGAAGCGCTGGGCGTGGCCTCGGGTTGGGGACCGCAGCCCCGCCTCTGCACCGCGCATCCCCACCTGGCCGACTCCAGGACAGGCGCATGGCAGCCAGACTGGTGCCCCTCATGGCTCAGCCAGGAAGATGCCGGCTCAGTGTCCCAGGCGGGCCGCTGAGGGCCAGGAAGTGATTGGGAAACAGAGTCGAAGGTTCAGTGCTTGGTGGGAACAAATAGCAACTCTGTGCGGAGAGAGCTTTAGACTGCTTTAAACTCCGTCCGCTGTGGCTCCATGCGAGGCCGCTCTGCGTCATGGGTTTGTGGAGAAGAAAATAACTATCATACTGAAAAACAAGACGTACTGTCTTGGTAGATTCTCTGACAGCGACGTGGCTTCCTGTCTATTTAAAGAAGCAGCTCTGATGCCCCTTTCTTCTCAAATTCTAAGCACTGACATAACAACCCCTGCTGCACCTTTTTCGGAAGAAAAACAATCCTAATGTTGACGTCTTTGCGCTACAGTATGATTGCAGAGAGCAGTGGAGCGGAGAGATGTGGAGTGAGCGCAGTGGTGACTATGAGAGACAGATCCAGGCAGTGCTCCACCGCTGAGCGAGAGGTAGAGCTTTATCCACGAGCCCGCGGATGGCTCCTATTTCAGTAGACTTTTTTAAAAAATTGAATTCTGCATTGGTACCATTTTATATACATGTTACCATCACACTCAACACTGGGAATTTGTACCAATATATGACATGAATTAATTCTCATTTTTACTCATTTCCCTCCTACCCTATTACCCTCACCCCCTACATACATATGCTTTCTTTCTGTTTTAAGATCATATTTTTTCGGGGCCGGGGAGTTAGCTCAGTGGTTCCGGCACCTGTCTTGCAAGCGCAAGGGCCCGGGTTCGATTCCCTGGTAACCACATAACAATACTGGATGTGGAGACCCACACCCAGCAGCAACCAGTACCACATACCACAGTGCCAGGCGTGGTGGCTCACGCCTGTAATCCCAGCACTCGGGAGGCAGAGGCAGGAGGATTGTGATGTGAGTTTGAGGCTGAGCTCAGGGCCAGCCTGAACCACAAAAAGCGAGACCCTGTCTCAAAAAACCTAAAAAAAAAAAAAAAAATCATATTTTTTCTTTACTCATACTGTTTTCTCCTACCCCTTTCCCTTTGAGTATTTTCTATTTCACAATGTCTATCCTACATTCTAGAACTGATTTACATCTTCAGATTCTTTACCAGAGAATAGATACAGTATTTACACATCTGTGAATACATCAGGTAAAACTTTTTTGTAAGCAGTAAGGACTACACTGGTGCCCTTCCCTGTGGCTATGCACTCCACATGCAACTCTCTGCCATTGTCCTGTGAAAATGATGTAGGCCACCCAGGAGTGGAAGCCCACAGGCCCCGCAGGCAGGGAAGGACCCAGAGCCAGGATGCTGGAAAGTGCTTCTCCAAATGAACCTGTGCAGGTGAAAACCTGGGAAGGCATACACTTGGTCATCCTGAACCTGGGCAGGCATAAAATAATAATAATAACAACATGACTTTTGTTTTTCAATAAGGGGACAAAATACTACTATAACCTAGAACAGCCAGCCTACAACCTAAAACCCAGCATTCTTTAGAAATTCGCAATGGACTCTTTCCTAAAAACTGTTCATGAAAAGGGTGCCTTGAGAACAAAATACTCTGTAACACAAAAGCCTAAAAATAAATTTAACAAAAGACCCTTGTTTCCAGATTGATAATAATAAATCATAATAAATGATATTAAGAAATTTTAAATGTGATAAATAGTATCAGGGTTTTATTTAATAATTCATATCTTAAAAGACCCTTCAGGATCACACTGTAAACTGTTGGCAAATTGTATGAAGTTTGAGAAGACAAACTTTAAAGTAATCTGAGAGTTGAGCCGGGGATGGGATTTGGCAGCACCGCACCTGCCTGGGCAAGTGCGAGATCCTGAGTTTGATCTCTGGTACCAAAAATTGCCATCATCACCACTATCTGAGGCCACAAAGGGGAGAGAAAGTGAGGATACAAATTAGCTAGGATTGAACATAGATTACTTAATGTTGGGGCTAAATAAAAGTATGTGAGGAAAAGTATCACCTCTACTTCTGTACACATTTGACACTGAATGACTAAAAGTTCTTGCAGGTTCTGAGGATGGCTAGTGAAAAGGAATGGCTCTGGTCACCTTTGAAAAGAAGCAAGAGAGTGGAGTGAAATGCAGCCCAGGGCCCACCCGCGTGTCCCCTCGCCAGACCTTCTTGTGTGTCCTACTCTTCAGGCCACTGTGTTCACTGACCTTCGAGTGTGGGCTGAGAAACCGCAGCTGCTGATATGTTAGTATCACCGTCTGCAGCGTTGAAACAGAACTAAAGTGCTGTGGACAGACACCCACAACACATGCCTCACAGCCACTCAGGCAGAAGGCAGAGTCGGCAGACCCGGGAGGGCGTCCTCAACCCTGTCTGGGGGATGAGGGCACCGCTGGGCAGCGACAGCGGCCAAGCTGCCATGGGCAGAGCTCGGCTTCTGTGATCATGCTCTCTGCACACCAAGAAAGTCGCATACTGGAGAGGGCGGGCCCCAGACACAGAAGAGGCCTCTAACTTCATCTCTCTTCAAAAAAGCATCTTAAACATGCACACGCTGTCAGAGTTTGGTGGTCAGAGTGCAATGCACATGTGAGTCAAGCCAATGACTATTTTCACTGTATAGCTCGCTGTCATAGGCACCTGCGCCGCGCTCCGTGGCAGATATGTGCCAGACGCCTCCCAGGCACAGCTCTCGGTGTGGGCTTCACCCCACCTGGGAGGAGGCAGTCGAGGTTGTGGGCTGTACTTACACTCACAACAAGACCTTGACCCCCTGCTGTTTTCAAACCCATTTCTCTCTAGCTTTCCAACACCGCCCTGAATATCCCAAATGTGCCGATACACAGAGAGGATCGATGGAAGTCCTTCAAATGCTCTTAGACTCCCAGTAAAGGAAACATAAGCACACTGTTCCATGTTACAGATGGGCCCAGTCCTCCTCTGCCTGGTCCTAATAAATGTGGTCCAATTCAATGTTTTCTCTAGCTGCGCTATAAAGAAACAGCTGACAAGTGAGGGGACTGACGCAGCCGGTCCACCCGAGACCTTGCACACTGAAAGCCGACTGCTCCCCAGATTTAGGCCGCCGCCCATTCAGGGCCCATGTACTTTTTTGTCAGACCGTAACTTCTCCAAGTGCAGGCGTTCTGTCTCATAACAGATAATTGAAGACATGGCAGAGCCACTGCTAGGATTTCTCCCTTTTTCTTTCACCTCTTAGAAAAGAAGAAACTTTAGTTTAAAGATTAGATTTTTTTTTTTTCTACAGCTGGGTATACCAACTGGCATGGGCTGTATTAAAATCAGGAGAAAGCTCAGTCAGAAAGCCTCTCTCGGAGGCAGGCTCTCTTGTTAATATGCACCCACATGAAAGGCTTTCTTTTCATCCTATACAACTACAGTGTGTGTAAATTGCAGGGGGCTCATTGGCATAAATCTGGGCTGTGACCTCAGAGGTAAACTGGATTTACATTACTTTCTGACAAGAATTAAATGAAGGCCTTGTGGATCTAGGAACAGCCTTCTAGCTGCAACAGATGGGCGTGAATGTGCTCCCTAGGAAAACTATCAGTGACATCTGTGTCCTCCAAATTCTGGTGGTCTCAGCCAATTAGCAGGGGTGGGAGGGGGCTGGGAGGCCGGAGCGCAGTGCTCAGCCCAGACTAAGCCAAGTGTTTGTGTTTGGGGATGGGATCGGCTGGCCTTCCATTGTGGTCATTCAGACAGGGAATGTGGCTTACAAGCGATTTGTATACCCCTGTAAGGATAATATGATTTTTCTCATTTGACCGGAGGAGCTGGCCCTCTCTGGAGGCCCAGATCATATTTCAGCGCCTCCTCTTTCAGAAGAGTGTTTACTTTTGTCTCCCTGGCAGGCTGCCGGCTTCAGGGGTGCATACACACGTCCCCAAGCAGGTGACAGTAGGGACAGCAGAGATCTCCGCAGCGCATGCTGCCCAGAACCTCAGCTTCTCCTCCAAAGGGGCATCTGAGTGTTTCACGAGCAAGTCATAATCCAAACCTGAGAGGAAGGACCTCAGAGACCCTAATGGAGTGGTGGAGGGAGAGTTCCTTGAGAAGACACAGCACGGGCAATCACAGCCGACTGTGCGGATGCACAGGGCAATCTGGTCTGCCTGGCCTCCTGTGCAGTAGAGAGGAAGCCAGAAAACCGAACAGGGGCCAGCAGCTCCCTTCTGCTCCTTTCAAGGCCTGTGCCTGGGCTGTGTGACCTGGGGTGGCAGGGGCACGGGAGCTGACATGCTTGGTTGGAGGGCCTGATCCACAGTCCTGGTCCTGCGGTCCTATATTAGGAACAGGGCTTTGGATCCAAAATATCCAAACCTAAATTCCACTCTGCCTTCGCTGAGTTCCAGACAACAGCAAGTTGGTTTAGTTCCTTGTGCCTCTGCAAAACTATGCGACACTGTCACTATCTCTCAGAGAGGACAGTGGTATCATCACGGCCTATGCTCCTGGCAGTGCTGTGAGAGCCATTTCTTTCCCGACTGTGTGACAGAATCCAGGTCCCACAAGAAGACCCTGAGACTCTCAGCACTTTCAAAGTGAAAGGTGTTGTGTTAGACTGAACTGGCTTTTGGAAATTTAGTGCACCGACTTCTCAAAAGAAGATGCAACTTTCATTGCATCCAGGAATCTAAGGTGATGTTAAGAAATTAGGTATTTCTAAAACAAACGATACATTTCTGGGCTGAGCACAGCTGTGGGCAGAGTGTCTTCCTGGCTCGCATGAAGCCTAGATTCTGTCTCCACACACACCAAACAAACATACTTTCTGCAATGTGTAGATTTTGAAGTTACAATCGGCTGGAATGAACTCACTGAGTATTAAAACTGTGCAGACACTTTCAAACCACGACAGAGCCTTAGGAGAGGGGAGTAAAACAACACACTCAAATCAGAAAAATGAAAGAAGCTGCTTGTTTTAATCCTCTTTTCTTAGTTGCAGAATGGGAAGGGGTAGTGTGCACATCCAGAATCGGTTATTCTGTCGGAGCTGTAGAAGACAGTGGTTGACTGTATGGTTTGGAGCTGACTATTTACCTTTCTTTGTTCTAGTTGTCATTTAAAGCACAGTAACTCCGTATATCCTTTGTCACCAAGAACCCACCACCCTGAGAGGACAGAGGGCCAGGCACTTTCCAAGCAAGAAGCCCTGCTGTGCTAGCTTTCGAGTCATCTTGCTGTGTCTTCAAAGTAAAATGTCACACATGGTTTTTTGTGGGTTTGTTATACTTTGTGTGATCTCTCTCTCCTGGATGATTTGAACTTGGGTGAAGCCTAGGCACAAGTTTCATTGCTTGAAGCAAAAGCCAAATTGTTGGTCCAGAAAGTAGTCACTTCATATCTGCACGGTGCCCCTGGTTGCTCGAGAGGCCCACAGTCTTAGTGAGGAGGGTAAACATAGTTTTAGGCACAAGTTTTGCACAGACTGAACTTTTCACTTCCTCTATATTTTACCATCCAAATATAGTTTTGTCTCATTGTTGGCACTAGCATCAGTGCACTGAGCCACAGACGGCAGAGAGGCCTTTGTCATAGGCTCAGAAGAGAACTAGGCTGAACAAAAGCACCTGTTGTTCGCTCTTGTAGTGACCTCAGAAGTGACCAGGCGGCCGTGTGGCCCCACACCCTCCTCGGGCTCTTCCAGACACCGCACACAGCAACATAGGACGTAAAAGGAGAATAATTGAGGAGAAGATCAATAAATTTAAAAGCTCTTTAAGGGAAGACATAATGAATTTGGTACAGCACATATTTTTAGATCAAAGATGCCTTTGAAGTGACAAAACCCTAATCCGTAAACTGCTGAAGTACTTCCTTTCTCTCCCAAACTGCTTGTTGTCAAATAAAATGGAAGTTAAGGAAATTATCTTTATCTGAAAATGGCCAAAAGAAGCCATCACCCAGTGACAGCCCTGTCACAAGTGACAATTGGGGAAATTGTCAGGAAGGCCAGGCCTGAGGAGTAGGGGAGGGCAGGCTGCGCGCACTCATCTGGCCGGTGAGGAACAGCAAGGCTTTGTCAGTGCTGGGGGACGCTGCAGAGAGCCCCGTCATGAATATGCATCGCCATCCCTCGGGGCTGCCTCACCGGACTGGAAAACACACACTCTGCAGCCCAACAAAACCCTGAGCCTGAGCCACACAGCTGAGTGTAGGGAAATGCTAGTAACTAATGAGAGATCACGCGTTGGAAATCGGGCCAGCGCCTCAGCTTCCATGTGTTTGCCGGGACCTTCATTTCCCAGCAATTGAGACAAAAATCTTCAGGGGCTTTCAGTCTTTGAGAACCACGCACATGGATGCAAAGATGCTGCACAGAACACGGGCTGTGAACCACATGCCTTCTGAGACGCTCTGCTGGTGCCACAGGGGCCCTGACTCCAAAACCAATGTGGACATCACATTACCACTAACCATGGGCATCACAGCTGAGAGAGACTGTCAAATCCTGTATTGACTTTCTAGGAAGCAGTGAGAACACCATGCAAGAAAACTGTTGGGAATATCTAGGCATTTCCCAACGATGCACAGAAGAACACCGCAAGCAAAAAGCAAACATTACAAATAAGGAATTTTAAGGTGAAATGGGAGAGAAAATTGACTTTACAAACTCTTGGTAATCCTAAGTGTGTTTAAATATCCATATTGTACGTGCATATATCGTCTTACACAAAAGTGAATTATTTCATACCATTCTTTGGCACAGTTTTAGTAAACTCACAGATCTAGACTTTCATTTTTCTACTGCCACTGAAATTTAAATTCACTGAGTTTAAATATGTACACACATACGCATACATATATATATATATATATATATATATATATATATATATTTAACTTCACTTTTATTGAAGCAGATACATAAGACAAAAGCATAAAGTTGTTTCTTGTTCACTTGTTCCTCTGATATGATAAAGTTTGGACCCCGCTGTGCAGGACACAAAGCTGGGTCTGGAGGGTTTTCGATATTATGCGATGTTTGCCATAGACATTACCATTTCATTAGCATAGTCAGCTCCCCAGCAGCAGCCTGAACGTTCCCGCGCTCACTCGCGCTAATCCTCTTTACAGAGCTGCAGGCTGCATCACATGTGGCCACAGCACAGCCGGCCAGCGCTGTGTCACTTTGAAGGCAATGAACAGAGTTCTCTTGTGTGGCTGGCAGTGCTCAGCCCGTGCACCACTGCTTTCTGTGCTGTGAAATCCCTCTGTTCGCATCAAGGAGAATTAGGAGGAGGCCGAACCCCATGGCTGGGCTCAGAAAGCTGGGCCGCACTTGAAGGGGAGACATTGTGCTGGTTTCACTTCTGCCTAAGTGTCTCTCCACCATCTTTTCAGCGGAGATTAGAATGAACTCGATGCAAGCAGTTGGTCCTTTGATTAGGATCAAGTGTTGACCACATCTTCTGTCTAGGGAACCTGATCCTGGATTATCAGGGAGGGAGACACGGTGACATCTCAGTCTTTCTCTTCCTATTCCTCACTTTTCCAGGGTGGCATTAAACATTTAGATGCCGTAATTCATCGAGCACTCACTTTCCCACAGACAAAGACAATTCCAGCTAAGCAGCGGATAAATAATACAGGCCTCTCATTCCAACAAAATGTAGCAAACTGGTTCACTCCAGAAAATGTCTGATTTTTTGAGTTAAAAACAAAATAAATGAAGTTTATTCCATTGATGATGCTCCCAAAATAGTGCTTATATTGCTTAAAATAAGACTAATTTTGTTTTGTTTATGGTAACAACTTCATGTATACTTTGTTTATAAGTTATTTAATTTTGAAAATACTGTGTAAAAATTGCTATGAGAGGGTCCTTTTTACTATTTATATTATTTTACTTAAAGCTCCACATGGTAAATTCTCCCACGATTTCAAGGCAAGAGACACTTGAATTGTCATGATGAATGAGTTTTTAAAACTCTGTTATGAACGCCTAGTGTTCATCATATTGCCACCTTTTTCTCCCTCCCAAAAGCTCAGCACCAGATTCTGGGCTCATTTCCAGGGATGCCTTTCATTGGATAGTCTTGCTCCTAGCGTCTTATCAGAGTCTCCACTGCTTGGTCCATGCTTTCCCTGTGGTTCGGTCATTCTAAATACTGTGAATCTCAATGTGGTGACTCCGAGAATCTATGAGGCCTCACCCAGGCTAAAGGACCTTTCACAACATACTCTTGATTTAATTCGCTCATTTTCTTCACAAATGTGCGAGGGCGGTGTATGGTCCAGGGGAAGACACTCAGGTTGTGGTTTTCAGTGTGTCCATCTGCTACAGACAGGCACTTTTCACCTGCCTTCTGGAGAGAGCGAGCAGACAGATGACCAGTCACAGCTGCATCTTTGCTCCCCTGGCCTCCACTGGGAAAAGAAATCTAAACGCTGCTGGAGTTTTAATTCAGCACCTCTGTATTAAGGCTGAGGTCTCCTTCGTAATGAATGTGGGTCTCTGCAGGTCCTAATGTCCCATGGCACCCAGACTCAGCAATCCACTCCCTACTAGGAGCCTCCCCCAGTCCCACTCTCAGCCCTTTTGTACCCTTTCCTCCCACACAGGGAATGTACACAAGGCATAAAAAGAAGAAGGTAGTGTATTAATAATTACTTAAGACATTTCACTATAAATGGTTTTCCTACAAAAAAGCGTGAATTTTCTAAGACTCAAACATGACATGAAGTAGTTTATTAATCAAAATGACTTGAGAAAAGCACCTCCATCAGTTCTTGTCCAAAATAAATACATATTTGTATATTCATTTGTCGAATATTTTAAAAAATCAGTAATATGGCAAGCCCTTCAAATTGACCATGGTTCACAAATCCCTCATGGGGAAAAATCTGGTCACAGTGCATAAAATAATTATGAATTATTAATAAAAATTTAAATTGTATAGTCAAATCACTTGAGAATTTCAACAGCACTCAGAAATTACCTTGTCACTTTCCAATACATTTCATTTTTAAAAATGCACCTAAATGATATTCTGATAAAAATTCATAGCGCCGTAACCCTTTATAATACAAATGAATATATGTGAACTGTACATATCGCAAAAAAGTCAAATGGGAGCAACAAACTAATCCTTAGAGAGTCAAAGGAAATAAATAAAACAAGTCTTTAAAAATGTTTTTTTTATAAAAAAAATCTAATTGTTTGAAAAGACTTGTAAAATGATTTTCCAAAAATCTACTGGGAAAAAGGCAGAAGGAATCCTTTCAAAAATGAGTTAAGGGGTATTACATCATTACGGTTAAGATTTGAGAAGTATAGTGGACAATTATACACAAATCCAATCTAAAGACAGAAATCATCTGGATGAAATATGTATTTTCTAGGATAATTTTGATAGATGGTTAAAAAATGAGAAAAAAGTAAGATTATATTGTGTTTAAATACTAAAATTAGCCTATTATTTCCAAGAAAGATGCCCAGTTCAGAGGCCGTGATAGTTAAGGTCTGCTGAATCCTCTAGACATGTGTATTTAGATGACTATGTAGCACTGCAAGGTATGAAAGCACTTGTACTTCACTTCATGGGATGCACGTAGCCCTGTTAATGCCTGACCTGAGCTGACAGTGAAAGACCTTACTTACCGCAGAGGACACTGCTGTATACTGAAGCCTTAACATTTTGGAGATGTACTCTTCTTTAATAAACCTTAGTGAACTTCATGAAAATCATAGATATCTTTAATAAACTTAATAAAAGGTGCACAGAAAGACTAGGAGCTGACAAGTGGTTCACCACTAGCTCTCCAGTATGAGGGCAGCTCTGGTTGGTGGCCTCGGCCAGTTTCTGCAGCACAACTGTCCTCTGCCAGAGTGTCCAACTGTCAACAGGGGATCAATGCTGTGGAGCTGGAGAGAGACATGCAGGAACTACATTATGCAGAGTGTTCCCAGCACAGAAAACACCCACCCCAAGACCACTCATGACATAGGAAGACATATGGCCACCATCTTTTGACTTAAGACAGACTTGACAGCAGTGATACACATAATAGAAAAAAAGGTAGAAACACTTCAGATGTCTGTCCATTGATAAATGACTAACCAAAATATGGCCCAACTGTAGAATGGAACATTATTCAGCAATCAAATGGTATTGGTACAAAATAAGTAAACCTCAACACTGTGCTACAGTAGACCATGTGTTCTGTGATTCCAGTTTTTACAAGGTGGAAGAAAAGGCAAATCAGTAGATAGAAAGGGATAAGAATCAGGCTTAAGGTAAATGGACCTGAGGGATCTTATCTGAGTGATTAAAATGTTCTAAACTTGGACTTTGGGGCACCTGTACAACTTGATAGAGTTTTACCTTACAGAGAAGAATTCAACTGTGCACTTAAATGGGTAAATTTTATGGTATGTAATTATCCTTCAATAAAGATGTCTAAAATTATATTCAGCTAAATTTTATTCATTGATTTCAGTCACTTCTATCTGCAAAAGAGCCAAATGAGACTCAAGGAGACTGGATCTGCCAAGAAAAGTAGCCAACACCCAAGAGACACAGGGGAGAGGGGCGGAGAGCGATCCCTTCACAGTTTTTTTTAGAATTGCGCACGCCCACATTAGCTTTAGCAAGAAAAACCTCTTTTTGATTGGGAAAGGATTATTTTATGGGCAAGGACAGGAAGTGCAGTTTGTTAGGGTTAGAAACAGGAAATGGAAAGTTCTCTCCCTTTTTCCTCACCTCCCCATCTCTTCCTCAACAATCAAGCTCCGTTTCATTCTTTTCTGTAACTTTATCTGAACCACTTTTCAGGGGTTCACATGACCTTCTGATTCAGGCCTCAGCAAAATAAGTGCAGTTGCAGCATTGTTGGTTCAAAGATAAAAGTTAACCAGGTAAATGGATAAAGAAAATGTGGCTTTTGCACATAGTAGATCACCATCTGCAAAAAGAAGGCTAAATTTGAATCCTTTGTAGGGAAATGGATGCACCTTGAGACCATCATGTTAATGAAACAAGTTGGACACAAAACTTAAATATCTTGTGGTTTCTCTTATATGAGATACCCTCGGCATAAATACATAGCAGGAAGTAGCGAGGTAGATCTTCCTCAGAGAGGAGGGAATAAAGAATTGGAGGGAGGAAAAGAGGATGAGAAAAGGGGCTAAACTGTCTTCCATTTATCAGCTCCACACAAGTGTAAACACTGTGCGCTGCAAACATGGGCTAAGAAGGATGAAGAGCGCAGCCTGTCTCTCAGCTGAGGTCAGAGAGACCTGGTGGGTTCATGGTTTCAGCTCGTGGACCCTTTCCTCCATTGCTTTGAGGTTTATCATGATGGAGGGGGAGGGAGAGAAGGAAGGAGAGGGAAGAGAGAGAGGGGCCGAGGACAGAGCACTCTGCCGAGTCACACCCTTAGCGACCCTCTCCTTTCTCCAGCAGCTATCGCCTCTAAAGTTCCCAGGGACATCATCAGTTGGGAATCGAGTCTCCAGAAACATGAGTTGACAGCGTTTCAGACCCAAACCATGTCAACTGGTGAAGCAAGCGACAATCACCTCTACTGCAATGACTTTCAAAGTAGAACGGACGCTGATGGCTTCCACCAACTCCAACAGAAGCAGAGAAAGCCTGGGGAAGAACTCATCTGGAGGCGGAGATGTGCCTCAGTCATTTCCCAGCCACTGGGACTAGTATGACACTGGCAATGTTAACTTGCCTGGCGGCTTCAGAGGTTCCGTCCATGGCCGGCTGCCTCAAAGGCAAAAACAGTTCAGTGAGTTGGAGTGACGGAGGGCCTCTACCTCATAGCAGCCAGGAAGCAAGACCAAGGGAAGCGCTGAGGACAAGAACTCACCCTTCTAGTGTCCTCAGTGACCGGTCTCCAACCAGGTCCCATCTCCCAACAGCACACTCAACTATGAACTCATCAACAGATGAATCCAGTGATGAGTACGATGCCCCCACGAGCCAATCAGCTCCTCAGAGACCCACCTCTAAATACATGGGACTGTAGAGGTCATTTTGGATCTAAAGCACAACAGAAATGCTCTCAAGTATGTGGCCCATCCAGGAACACTGGTCTAAGCCTCAGTGGGGGTAGTGAATGAGTAGAGTCCCTTCACTCAGATGACCTTCGAGTGGCCATAGAAAACCTGTGAGGAATTCCTTGGAGACCCAAGCATTCTTGTAGTTTTGATTGAAAGCTCACATGTTCAGGGCCAGGGATGTCGCTAAGTGGTGCCACACCTGCCCAGAAGGCAGAGGGTCCTGGTATGGGGGAGGGGGCCCCAACTATCCTAGATCCTGAAAAATGTGTCATACATGTGAGTCTCTGCTTGTGACAGCAACGGAGGACAACAGTGGCACTGTGCGGTGGTGAGGGCTGGACGGCATCCAGAAAAGGGGGACTTGGGGCTGGGAAATGCAGTGGGGAAATGCTGTGCGACAGTACCTCTTATTTATTTATTTATTTATTTATTTATTATTTGTGGTGCCTGGGATCCAACTCAGAGCCTTGCATGTGCTAGCCAAGTTCTGAGCTTTGTCCCCAGCCCAAAGTCCAAATTCTATTGTCACCTGGGCTAATATATAATATAGCACAGGGAAGCATGAATTATCACCAATGAAAAAAGTAAACCTGCTTAGAGGCTGAACTCCATCTCGAATGTCTACATGTGTCTCACGTTTCTCACTTCTAGTGATCTGACAAAGTATGCTGAGTTAATTCTTTCTCTTTGAGGCAGTTTAGAAAGGAAATGGCATTTCAATTAACTATAAATTTCTGATGAGGTGCTTAATGATAGGCAAATTTATAGGTACTGGCTAGTTTGCAGTGTAGTTTATCATTTGGGGAGAAAAATGGTGGCTGGTGCAAGTTCCCAAATGGGCACTGTATCTTTCAGTGGGGACAGGCTATGTATTCAAAGGGCTGTAGTTGCTGTAGGACTGGTTCCACTGCGATCCAAGCCTTGCCTTTGTTATTTGAACTTAATGGGTGATTGTTTTATAGTGAATCCAAACTTGTTTGCCATGCAATAAGGTGATGAGTTGTTTTATCTGTTATAAGATCTACAATGTTTTCAAACTTATTATCCTTCTGATATTTCCCCTTAGGTTTGAAGTGTGGAATCATAAGGGATTCACTCTGTTTGCCTTTTTCTTTCTTTCTTTTCTTCCTCAGTGATTCTTCCTTCTTCTCATTAACTAATTAATAGAACAAATATATGTAAGTACACTAGGGGTTGCACCCAGAGCCTTTGCATGGAGCTACATCCCTAGCCCATCTTTTTAATTTTTTGTTTTTCTGTTTTGAGACAAGATCTCCCGAATTGGCAGGCTGGACTCAAACTTGTGATCCTTCTGCCTCAGCCTCCCAAGTGTGCCACCATGCCTGGCTTATTAGAGCAAATATTGATCAAGCCCCTCTGATATAGCAGGAAACCACCATCCTTGCTTCACAGAGTGCTTCTGAGAGAGGGAGTACCCACCACAGATTGTGGGCATCTCTGCAAGTTCTGCAGCCTGAGTCATGAATGCCAGACCCAACTAGGGCCAGCACCACTTGTTCTGCTCATGTTGAAAATAATTTCTGGGGCCAGTGAGCATGCTCAGTACCAGGCAGGGGCTCCCTGAGCAAATATTCCCTGGCTGGAACACAAGCCCACTGCACACTGGACTGCTCAGTGTCCTCACTCCAAAAATACCCTCCCCCCCAAAAAAAGCAACCTCAAAACAAAAAATGATGATTTACAGAAAACCTGAGAGTTCCGCAAACCAAAGAGACAGAAACCCAGGAACTAGCGTGGGGAAGCCAGGCTTGGAAAGAAGCCTCTATGCTGACACAGGTGCTGTGCAGAACTGGACAGAGCCACTGGAGGAGGCAACGAACAAGGACCCCAGGGAGCCCAGCTGCAGCCCGCTCTGAGGCATCTCCTGGATGCGAGTCAGCCCAAGCCGTGGAAATGGGCCATGGAATTCAAGGGGACAAAAGGAGACCTGAGACTTATGTAGATCACCAGCATCTTAGTCTCTTTTCCTGTCACTGGACCACAGTACTGACACTATAAATGAAAGGAGAGCTTCATTCTGGCTCAGCTTCAGCCCATAGTTGCAGGACAGGAAGCCCAGGGCCCTGGCAGAGGAGTTGCTTAGGCCATGGTGGATGCAAGCAGAGAAAGGTGGAGCAGGGAGGGAGCCATGACCCTTCTGGCACAACCTATGGCCCCTGCCAGACCCCAGCCAGTGGAGGTCAGCTCTGAGCCCTCATCATCCAGTCCCTTCCATGAACCTCTCAGATAAGCTCCAGCTCTAGGTGCAACAGTCAGTGGCCCCTTTGTGCAGGAATTCAGGCATGGGGTCCCAGGGACTGTGGTGAGTCCAGGTCCACAGGTAGAGTTGGGGAGATGCCATTGAGGAGGCAGGGAGACGGTCCCACATGCCTTCTTGGTCTGGGCTGGTGGCTACAGGCCCTAAGGCCTGGACCCAAAGCACCTGGGAGGCCAGTGAGCCTGGTGCGACTGGGCAAAACCCCAGACCCTCCTATCCACATGTTTCACCACATGCACATTTTTGCTGTTACAGGAATGAACACAGGTAAATGAGTATCCTGGACTGAGCCCTGTTTTCAATTTGTCTTAATTTCCAGTTTTGGGGGTGAGTCCAAGCTCACTGGTTTGTGGCATTATGGTTACTGTTTTTCATAAACACATACAAGGTAAACCGAGGAAATCTCTTAGGTGCCTAGTCCTAAGAATACTCACTCTTGATAAATCAAACATTTCTTTTCAGGTAAATCTGTAATGTTCAAAGACGAATTTTATTGTTTCTATAAAATGTTAAATTCTCTGCCTTTACTTGTGAAACGCAGAAATCACATGACTAATCTGAATAATCCTCTAGTCATCTTTTTTCAAATGTAAAATTTTTAGAATATATTTTTATATTTTCTCATTAATCTTAACCATTTCCACAAGTGTTTCACCCAGTAGCATTGTAAGTAGGTCATTTGTTACGGGATAGTTTGTGATATGTTTTGGCCCTGACGTCAGTTCTGGTTAACTGGATGGGGTGGTCAGCACCACATGGGTCATTACATCACTCTGGGCTTTACCGTCCTTCGGAACTGGACAAACTCTTCTTCCTTGCGCCTCACTGCTGCCCTCTCCCGGTGGCATATATCAGTACAACGTAAGCAGGGCCTCTGGGCTACATGCCTATTTTCACTCATTAATGAAAACAAATGGGGCACTCTGCAGGATAAAAAAAAAGCCTAAACAATTTACAAGTGTTGGTAATGATCTGGGGAAAGAGAGATTTTTTTGTGAGATATTAATGTAGCAATGATAGTTATTCTGCTCAACAAGAGTTTTGAACTCACTTTAGTTAAAACAATTTATCTTCTTGGACTTGATCTTAGGAAAAATTCACTAACCCACTGTCTCAACACCTGTGTCACAATGTAACAATGGCAAAAGCTGTAGTTGTGCTTTCTGTGGAGAAAGAGGCTGCTGACCAAACCATCCATACATCCATTCATTCCTTCAGTCGTCCATCACAAGCCCAGCCTGAATGCGAACCGCAAGGTGGGCCACGCATGAGCTGTTTGGGGGGAATCTACCAAAATATAGAGAATTTTAGAATGACTATGTAGATGAGGGAAATGATGCATCAATAGAACTGTATTTATTTAGTAAATGCTCTAGGCATCTTTCATGTCCAAAAAGAAATTCAGTGTCTCTGTGTTCCTGAACCTATGCCTTGTACCTGTGTCCTCTCCCTGCCCCTAGCCAATAGCCTGCAGCTGTCAAAGCTGGCCAAGCCCCACGGCTTTGCTCTCCAGACTCTCTGCTTGTTTCCTGTGCATGTTTGGATCACTCCCTTCCCCCTGGTCTCCGGGCCTGCTATTTCCCAGTTTCCTTGCTCCATCCTGTATCACCCGCCACTGTGCACTTGTGCTTAGGATGCTGGGATAAAGTCTCTAGCACACTGGGTGGAGCTCTGGCAGAATGTGACACAGGTCTGTCCCCAGTCAGTCGTTTGAGTCTCTCCCAGTAGAGTGTGACGCCTGCTGGTGAGCAGTGTCTCACCCCTTCTCCTCTGTATCTGAGACATCATGTACACCATACACTCAGGCCAGGGTTGTGATGGACAACTGCATGAATGGCTGGATGGATGGATTAAGGTTCCTCAGCTTTCTAGTCCTAGGGTATGAAGCTGTTTCTCTGAAGTCTCTCTTGATTCTCACAGGGCAGCCAATTGCTCTCCTAGTATTTTGTTCACGTGACGGACAGCTGTCTACATTTCTATCTCCTGTGTGAAGCTGTAGGTGCTGGGAGTAAAGAGGGGCAGAAGAGGAGGAGAGGGGAGGCAGAAACCTTGGGCTTGGACTCACCCACTGGGCTCTGTCTGTGTCACCTCTCTCCTCTCAAGCTGTGACTCAGCTCTTCTGAAACCAACTTAAGCTTCCTCATCTCCAAATGGCCCACACCCCCTCCTCAGAGGACTGAGGCAAAGGCAAGGAAGAGAAAGTTCACGGTACATTCACATTTTTGGTATATTTTTGTATTTATTCCTTCTACCAGCATGTGAAGATCCTATTTAATTAATATCTAGGTTTGTAGGTCTTCAAAAACTACATACTCAGTATTTGAGTCAATAAATGAATTTCAGAGTTGTTACTCAAATGTAACATGAGTATATATTTCAACAAAGTCTTTAAACAAATCCAATTGATTTTTCCCTTCCACTCAGTAGAAATATTGCATTCTAGCACTCTGAGACATCTTGAATCAAATTCTTTTCATGTTTACATAATATCTAAAGAACACAGGGGTCAGACGGTTTGAGGTATAATGTTTTCAAATATTTCCATTTCCCTTTATGTGGCTTTTGCAAAGTATGTTTATGAAATGTTTTAATAAAACATTTTAATGATATAAATGCATAATAATATTAAGTAAGGAAAAGCAAGATACAAACTATTCATATAATGTGATAGCAACTATGTAAAAAATTCAAAATCACTGAATTTTTTTCAGAAATAGAAAAATCCATCCTAAAATTTTTGCAGTATCTCAAATGAACCTCAGTGTTAAATTTTTTTTTTTGAAAAAAGATGAACAAAGTTGGAGGAATGACATTTCCTAATTTAAAAACTCATTACAGGGCTGGGGATTTAGCTCAATGGTTCCTGCATCAGCTTGGCAAGCGCAAAGTCCTAAGTTCAATCCCCAGTAACCACACACAACAATGCTAGGTGTGGTGACTCACGCCTGCAAGCCCAGCACTCGAAAACCACATACCGCAATGCCAGAAGTGGTGCTCATGCATGTAATCACAGCACTTTGGAGGCAGAGCCAGAATTGCTGAGTTTGAGCTGAGTTCAGGATCAGCCTGAACTATAAAACATCAACAAAACTCATTAATCACAGCAGTAGTACTATTATAAAGACAAATACATAAACCTATGAATAAAATAGTACCTAGAAATAACTACCATAAATATGGTCAAACAGTCATTAAACAATAGTGTCAAAATTATTCAATGAGGACCAGACAGCCTTTTCAACAGTACTGAGGAAACAGAATAGCTATACACAAAATAATGCAGTTTGACCCTTACCTTATTCAGTGTACAAAAATAACTTAAAACAGATGAAATATCTAAATATAAAAGCATAACTTAAAACTCTTAGAATACAAAGTGAGTTTCATGATACTGGATTTGGCAATGATTTGGTGGATATGATACCAAAACATCAAAAAAGATAAATTAGACTTATCAAAATTACAACCTTCTGGGGAGCCGGGGAGTTAGCTCAGTGGTTCCGGCGCCTGTCTTGCAAGCGCAAGGGCCTGGGTTCGATTCCCCGGTAACCACATAACAATACTGGGTGTGGAGACCCACACCCAGCAGCAACCAGTACCACATACCACAGTGCCGGGCGTGGTGGCTCACGCCTGTAATCCCAGCACTCGGGAGGCAGAGGCAGGAGGA
>PVIR01014126.1:0-40878 GCA_004026965.1 Petromus typicus | reverse complement strand
TCAGCAATCCTCCTGCCTCTGCCTCCCAAGTGCTGGGATTACAGGTGTGAGCCACCACGCCTGGCATTGTGGTATGTGGTTCTGTTTGCTGCTGGGTGTGAGTCTCCACCTATGTGGTTACAGGATGAACCTGGGCCCATGTGCTCACAAGGACAAGCACCAGAACCACTGAGCCCTAAGACTGAGTTTTATCAATCAATCTAATTTTGCTGTAAGATTAATGAATTATCTCAACCACAGATTTTCTGAATATTCTTTTGGGGGGGGGTGGTACCAGGGATAGAACTCAGGCCCTTGGGCTTGCAAGGTAAGTGCAGTATCAATAAGGTAAATTTCTTGTCCCTAATTTCCTAATTCTTAAAATTAAAACAATCAAGTAGGTCAGGCCTCTTGGTGCATCCCTGTAGTCCCACCACTTGGAAGACCCTGAGTTCAAGACCAGCTTAGGCTCCACAGTGAGTTCACGGCCAGCCTGGACTACACAGTGAGACCCAGTTTTAGTTAAAAAAAAAAGAATCAAGTAGACATGAATGTAAAGGAACGTAAGCCTCAGCTGAAGATTACCTATAATTGATGATGTCCGCACAGCCCAGCCTCCACTCTAAAGTTTCTGTGGTGAAGTCATCTGTATTGCCCAGGTCAGTGAATCCGACTACATAATCTTGCGTTTTCCCGTCTTTCACTAGGGCTAGCGTGGGGATGACTTTGATACGCAGTCTCTCACACAGGAAGGGTGCTTTTTCCACATTCAGCTTCAAAAACTTGGTCTCAAGATGTTTCTTAGACAGAATCACCAAATGTCTATCCAGTATTTTACATCTGCAGTAACAAGACAGAGAGTAAAAAACAAAGCAAAAGATTTCTTTACTGTTTTTTTTTTTTTTTGAGACAGGGTCTCACTTTATAGTTCAGGCTGGCCCTGAGCTCAGCCTCAAACTCACATTACAGCAATCCTCCTGCCTCTGCCTCCCGAGTACTGGGATTACAGGTGTGAGCCACCACTCCCGGCAGTGTGGTATGTGGTACTGATTGGTGCTGGGTGTGAGTCTCTACGCCCAGTATTGTATCGTATGTGGTTACCGGGGATTGAACCTGGGTCCTTGTGCTTACAAGACAGGCGTAGAACCACTGAGCTAAATCCCCAGCCCCAGCAAAAAATTTCTTTAAAAAGAAGTTTTTGAGTCGGGTATGGTGGCTCATGCCTGTAATCCTGTCCAGGACTGCTGTGTCAGGCTATCCTGGGTTACACAGTGATCAATTCTCCTAGCTTTGCTTCCTGAGTGCTGGGATTATAGGCATGAGCCACCATGTCCAGCATTGTGGTATGTGGTTACCGGGGATCGAACTTAGGACACCTTGTGCTTGCAAGGCAGACACCTGAACCACCGAGGTAAATCCCCAGTCCTTGATTTTGTTTTTTAAGACAGAGTTTCACTGTGTAGCTCAGCCTAGCCTCAAACTTAGGGCGATCTTCCTGCCTTGGCATCCTGGGTGCTGGGATAATAAACACACTACCATGTATGGCATGAAATATCTTTTACAGATCTCAAGTAAAATGAGAGGCATAAAGACTCTGGCACTGCAGAATGTCACATTTGCTCTAATGATTTTAAAACAAATTATCAAAATATCAAATATAGGCTTTATGTCCTAAAGGGGTTCCCAAGTTGTCATTCTCACAGAACAAAAAGTTTAGATTTTGTTTCTCAGCCTGGGGATTTAGCTCAGTGGTGGCACACCTGCCTCACAAGCCCAAGGCCCTGAGTTCGATTTCTGGTAGAAACAAATCAAAACAATTTGTTTCTCTTCTGTTTGTTTCCTGCGTCCCATCCAGGAAAGCTTGAAGAGGGACAAATGTGAATCTGACAGAAGAGACTTCAAAAACCCAGAAATGCACAGTGAAGTCATATTCCCATGTCCCCTACAGAAACACCTTCTAACTACACAACTCTGTCAGTGACCTACCTTAAATTTAAAGATTCCTAATCCTCTTAGGTAGATAAATACACTCATTACAGTTTGAAAGTGGAGGAAAGATCTCAGTGGCTGGCTGGCTTGAACTTGCAGAGCATGACCCTGACTCAAAAAGCACAAACAGAGCCGAAGGGGTGACGACTGCACCCCGAGTCGCAGAGCTGCCGCCCCAACCCCTGCATTCCAACAGCAGGGCTTCATTATCCCAGGAGGAAAAAAGGCACACACATAATTTATCTGGTCAGAATCTTAGGGGTATGTTTTTAAGATGTTCTTAGAGTTAACAAGAAAATAATTCACAAAAACAAGCAATTTATATGGGAATATTATTTACTTACAATATTATCTGTTTGCATGTTACTGGCCTTTAGCTCCAGCTGCTTCACATGCTGACCAGAATGTTAGGAAGCATGACAGAGCACTGTGTTCCTCCTCATTTTCCTAACCACTGAACAGTTTACCCCAGCATCACTAGGGCAAGTGTCATTTCGGTTTATCATGTTTTCTTGAGATACACGCATGCGTATATCTCTTTGTTTTATAAATATCAGCTGTTCTTTGCATCTTTTTTTTTTTTTTAGTTTTTTGAGATAAGGTCTCACTTTGTAGTTCAGGCTGGTCCTGAACTCAAGCCTCAGACTCAGCAATCCTCCTGCCTCTGCTTCCTGAGTGTTGGGATTACAGGCATGAGCCACCACACCCAGCATTGTATGTGGTACTAACTGCTGGTGGGCTTGAGTCACCATGCCCTGCATTGGTGTATGTGGTAACCAACGACTGAACCCCGGCCTTTGCGCTTGCAAGGCAGGTGCTGGAACCACTAAGCTAAATCCCTGGTCCCCTCCATTACATTTTTTATAGAAATTACACCAGCCACAGAAGAAAAAGAGAGGCCAACACAACAGTGTAAGGTGTGTTGTTCAAAGACAATAATGCAAAAAGAATTCAGAAAGAGAACAGACACTACTGTCCAGGTTGTAACATTGCCTTGTTACTATTACACACAGAAAAATTATTCAACAAATTTGATAAAATTGTCATTTTAATACTTCCTGTTTTATTATTAAAATATGCAAATTGTAGCCATCCTATATTTAAGTAACTGGACTGGTAGTGGTTAAATGTCTCCATTAAGCCCATGGATCTCTATGCAAACATCTCACTGTGCTTTGAGAAAAGGGTGGGAACACAGTTACCTGAATGTGGAGTCTCTGTAGAAATGGCAAACCACTTTTTTACTCTCTTTGACTTCTTGGAAAAAGTCTCTCTCACTAGGAATTTCTCTGTATTCCCCATGTCCTTTTGAAAGCCATTCCTGATTTGTACAGAAGTAAAATATTACACAGGTCATACATTTCATTCAGCATTACTTGTATCATAATTATATTATTTTGCAATCAAGTCAATTTTATCTTGTACAGAAACCTATTCTTTTTTACCAGTTTGTTTTCCTTATTTTTTCCTGAGAGAGTGTCCTGCTATGTAATTCATGATGACTTTGAATACACTATGTAGCCCAGGCTGGCCTCAAACAGAGATCCTCCTGCCTCAGCTTACCATGTGCTGGGATTACAGGTGTGTACCACCACACCCAGCTATTTTGTGCATGTGGGGGTGGGGTGTGTGTGTCTGTGTATTCTTAGACCACTACAATCAGGAGCATGAGTCAAGTTATTACAAAGCTTTTTCTTCTATTTTGTGATGCTGGCGATTGAACCCCAGGCCTTGTGCAGGGCTGGTGCACACTCTGTCACTGAGCTACATCCCAGCCCTGCAAAGCTTTCAAATATAATGTTTCCTCTACAGA
Source organism: Petromus typicus (assembly GCA_004026965.1). Lineage (NCBI taxonomy): Eukaryota > Metazoa > Chordata > Mammalia > Rodentia > Petromuridae > Petromus > Petromus typicus. The sequence continues at coordinate 37,097 of PVIR01014126.1, read as the reverse complement.
AAAAAACCAGTGGGTCTTAGAGATACAGATGGATTACTGCAGCTCAGGGCCTGGGGGTCCTGTGTGTTCCCGAGGCTATAGTACCAGGGGGCTGTGTCCTGAGATGAAAAAGCAGCCTGCTAACATGGGTCAGAGACCATGACGAGCTCAGGCCTTGTCCAGATCATACAGGAAGCCCTGAGAACCCAGGCTGCCAGACCTTAAATCTTTCCTGAGGCAGGAAGCTTCAGACTCACCCAGAAACTCAGGCTGCTCTTTAGGCAGTCACCCTTATCAGAAACGAGCCCAGAACTCGTGGGCAGAAGATACATGCTCCAGCACTGACTCTGCCACTAACTGGGCTAAGCATTCTAATGCCATTTCTGAGCTTCAATTTCTCATCTGCTCAGTGGACACTAGAAATCAACCATCTCGTTGTGAAGATGAAAGGTCGATCCACATAGGAATGCCTGGAACAAGCCCCATACCCACACGTGCACTCGAATGCACCGTGCCCACAACAGTGGTCGGCAGATCCCAGCTTAGCCTGATTCAACTCTTACTCTCTCACATGTCAGCCCTGTACATACTACATCTTCTTCCCTAACTTTTTTTTTTTTTTCCTGGACAAATTTAAACTTTTTATTTTTAAAATAAAAAGGAGGTAGGAAGGTAGGGATTGATCCTAGGGCCCCGCACACTGATCCTAGGCCAACACTACCGCTAAGCTACATCTCAGGCTTCCTGGATAGATTTTCACCAATGATAGTTACTCGAATTCAGACAATTTTCTAGAACTGAGGAGTCAGACATAATACTGCAGGATACGTATATGTAAGTTGTTAGGAGCATACTGTGATAGCAACTCAGAAAGCAGGGCAGAGAGGTTACTTGTTTCTGCTGTTGAGCTTTCTTTAGAGCCTCCATTCTCTTTTCTTTGAGCCGTTCCAATTCGTCCTCATCCATCTGATCCAGTTTCTGAATTTCAGAATCCAAATGTTCCTCCACTAGCTTGGTGGTCTGCAACAGCTGGTTCTCCAAGACTTTTGAAAACATGTCAACAGATGCATCTGCTTCCATTCTTCTGCTGGTGCGGTTCCGGTTCCGTGTTTCTGTGGGGGAGGGTTACAAAACTGCAATAAGAAGCAGCAACTTTTTTTCCCCCTGTTCTGTGAACTCCACAAAGCATTCTGCCAACAGCCAAGTATTTGATGGTAGGCTTATGAATATTTAAAAGTTCCCACATTTAATTTTCAGTAGGTTACAGTCACATCAAAATTTTTCAGAAAAGTTAAACCTCATATTTTAGTCATAACCAACCAAAGAGGAACCAGAGTTAGTAGTGACATATTGCATGGGTGGGGCCGTTAGTTTGTGTCTCGCTGCTAAGCGGCTCTAAAGCCACTGTGGGCACATGCACAGTCATCTATCATGTGGCACAGGACAGTCCCGTTGGGTGGTACAGTCCCAGAGGGACAGTCACGTACATAGTACCTCCGGTGATTCAAGTGGGGGATATGCTAAGCTAATGGGAACATTTTTCTAATCAAAATCTAATTGAGGACTAAAACGTGACTACTTAGAGCAAATTTCAGCTGCCTCTGATTTCGTCTGTTGACCATACTAAGGCCAAATTAAATCTTTACGGCCGTCACCAGACCACAGAGAATGTGTTGTGGTCGCACCTCGTGCTATGTACTGATAACCAGTGCTTTTACCAAAGGAAGAAGGAAGCAAAGCAGAAATGACTACAAGAAGTGGACATAACTCCCGGGGCTTTACAAGTACAAATGCAGGTTGAACTCCAACTGAACACTGAGATGGACAAACGAGATCTTTCCTGCGGTCACTGCTCTGAGGCATCATCCACTCCTGTCTGTCACCTAACAAAATCTATAGAGCTGCAGAAATTGACACTGGATACAATGTACCAATAGTTAGTGTTCTTAACTTTGATGTCAAACTTTAAATACTTTTTGAAAAAAATTATTTTTGAGACAGGCTCAGGCTGGCTTTGAACTCACTGTGATCCTCTTGCTTCAGCCTACTGAATGCTAGGATTACAGGTGAGTGGCACCACACTTGGCCTACTTTTTTAAATACCAAAGGTACACTGTTTCTTTGTATAATCTAGGTTTTAAAACAGACCTCAGATTAGACAAAATCTCTCAATTATATATTTTTAAATAAGTGGAGTATTTGTTGGCACCAGAAGCAATTTTATGTATTCCTGGATTATCACCACAGAAATTATTTATAAATGGAGGCTGCTACATCTCAATACACTATGATAGTTTGTAGATACCACTAGAGCATACCTGAATGAACTTTGAACTGATTCATTCAGATTCTAACTCTGAACTTGAACACAGAGATCTTCTATAAATAACCACATAAAGACAAATATTCTTGCAAACTTCACTCCAGATTCCATTTTCTTTACATTAAAAGTAGGTGAAAATAGGGGAAAAAAGAATGTCACAGTAATAAAAGAAAAATAGAAACAAAGCTTATGTATATAGGTGGTGAAGGTTCCAGCGCGGGGGGGGGGGGGAGAGGAAAAATGAGAATCAAGTCATGTCACATTCTGGTGCAAACTCTCAATGTTTAATGCGATGACAATGTGTATTCATAATATACCAATAAAGATTTGAATTTTTAAAAAAAGCAGGTAAAAATATAAGCAGTTTTATCCTTCTATCCCCAGAATCAGGAGTGCTAAGTTGTTCCAAACTCAGTATTTAATATCGAATGAATGTACAAGGAGCAATCACAAAATACTGTATTTAAATTTTAAAAATCGTATTTCAGTAAAAGACATACTGCCAAGAATGAGGGGTTGACTGCTTAAAGTAAAAGCAGGAGCCGGTGTGGTGGTACACACCTGTAATCCTACTGTAAACCCAGCACTTGGGAGCTAAGGCAGGCTACGTGTGCCAGCCTGGACTACACAGCAAGGCCTTGTCTCAAAAAAAAAGGCAGGGAATATTTTTTTTTTTTTTGAGACAGGGTCTCGCTTTTTTGTAGTTCAGGCTGACCCTGAGCTCAGCCTCGAACTCACAGCAATCCTCCTGCCTCTGCCTCCCGAGTGCTGGGATTACAGGCGTGAGCCACCATGCCCCACAAGCAGGGGATATTTTGAGGACTAATGGCAACATTCACCATATTTTATTATCACTCTGCACTGATCAGGCTTTTACAGAAATTTTTGTCGAATAGAAACATAATAGTGTATCCGTATTCATTAGACCTAGTACCGTGCGACTTCTTCCTCTCCAAAGTCAAAACAACCATCAAAGGTAAACATTTTCAATCAATTCGGGGATCCAAGCAGCCGCCACAGTACAACTAAAGACAACCAGGAAGGAAGACTTCCAGAACTGCTTCAGAAAAGGAAAGAGTTAAAGTGAGTAAGTGTGTTTGAAGTGAATGGGAGAGTTTTCGGGGGGATTCATGGCAATGTGTTTTTCGTTGTAAGACATTTAAAAAATGTGAACATTCGCCATATTTTTAAATCACATTTCATATGTTTAGTTTCTGTTCAAATTAAAAACTGCAAACGTATGCGTTTAAAGAGCCAAACTATAAGCTCATCATCAACACCGTGCAACTGAAAAGAAGCTCTATTCCAAATGTAGCAAAAGATTTCCATATTCTTTACCTAATAAGAAAAACGTCAGTATGACCCTGACCCTGGGGTGGGACTTGGTGAAGAAGGTCAGAATCTGCTCACAGGGAACAACAGATCCCCATCCCTCGAGTTCTATAGGACGAGCCCAGAATTTCATTGAAACAACTGGGAACAAGAGCGATTAGCAAATAGCCGTTGTGGGTGAATAGGATGGTGGCCACTGCACGCAGGAAGGCTTATGGACATGGTGTCGTGATCGCGGTAACTTTTCATTCCTGAAACCACAGCTTCTGATTCTTTTTTACAAATCAAATCCAAGGATGGAACGGGCACCTTTGTCCTCAAATTCCCTAAGCATTTCTAGATTCCCCCTGAACACTCGCCTAACCAACCAATGGGCCACGTCCTTAAATGCTCCCCAGACATCTTCCCTAAGGTATCTTCGCCGGCGCTGGACCCCAGGATAAATGAGGGCAGTTCCGGGGTCCCCCGACTTCAAGGCCTCCTGAGGCGCATGCGCGACAGCCTCGGCCGCGGCACAGTCAACGTTGTCCGGGCCGCGCCCCTCCCCCGACACAGCGCGAAGCAGAGAGGCTATGGGCCCATCAGAACCGCGACGCAGTGGCTGCAGATATCACAACTCCCACTTCCTTACCTGAGCTCTCCGCAAAGCCTGGCAAACGGAAGAGGTGCAGCACCAGAAAACTGTCTTCAGGCTCACAGCAGCTGCCGGCGGCTGCTAATGGGCCGTCACTCTCGCCTCCTTATTGGCTCTGGTCATCTCGCGACACAACGTGCGATGCGAGAGGAAACCGGGGGTGTGTGCCGAGTGCTAGAGCGCTGGCACGTCTCCCAGTCTTCCGGAACTAGAGCTTTCAGATCCTTTGTTTCTCTTCGGTAAAACAATCCAGTGGGATGGGGAACAAAGTATGCTGGGAGTTGTAGTTTCTTTGTGCCCCGGTGGAACTTGTTCGACTTATGACACTTTTCATGACTCATAAAATTACATCTGAAACGCGATAGCAAGGATCTTGCTCAGGGTGGCTCCCGCATTTGTTTAACATGTGTACGGGACATTTCTCCCTTTTATAAATTTGAAGTATAATTTATACAGCACAAAATCGTTAACTCTCTTACTACAAACTCCTCATTCAACGACCTACCTGCTGTGGCGTTTCTTTCTTTTTCTTGATGCAACTCTTTACATCTTGTTGACAGAGCCTCGGTGTCTTTTTCTGTACAGTACAACTTGTTTGTACACTCCTGTAATTCTTGCTGATAGTACTGTATAGTACTATAATTTTTTTATTTTGTTAGTTTTTTGAGACAGGGCCTTGTTTTGTACTCACTTTGTAACGGAGGCTAGCCTTGAACTCAAGGCAATCATCAAGCCTCTGCCTCCCGAGTGCCTGGATGACAGGTGTGAGCCATCGCGCCCGGCTTTGTTGTATGTGGTACCGGGGATCGAACTCAGGACCTTGCACTCCCGAGGCCGACGTCGCCAGAACCACTGAGCTAAATCTCCAGCCCCGAGTATGAATATGAAGCCCTACGCTAGGGAGTGGATGGAGATGGCGTCGTTGGGTGTTTCCTTCGTGACCGTACAGTTTATACCCTCTGGACGTCCCTGTCCAGTTTTCTCGGCTTCATCTTCTGGAACCCAGAGGGTTCATCATTGCTTCATGGTGGTCCCTTACTGAGCTTGATGCTGCTGAAAGCCTAATGAGCTACGAGACGTCGAAGTCGTCTTCCCATTTTTGAGCAGAATGCCAAACCCCAAGCCTGCGTTCAACGTGGGGAGGGTGTGAAGGACAAACAGTCCCTTTGTCCCCCTGGCGTTCTAGAACCTGGCGACTAGAGGGCGTCGGGGCGCTGCGGGCGCTTGCGGCCAGGGGGCGCACGGGATCCGGCGGGCCTGAGTGTGTACTGGAGACGCTCTACTCCGACCGAGAGCAGCTCTCTATGCGCCGCGTCCTGCGTCCCCACGCCGAGGCGGCGGGGCGATGCGCTTGCGCACTGACGGTTCACACCATATGTGCCCTGTCCCAGTGCGCGGGTCTGTGGAGAGCCGGGTGCGAGAGGTGGCAGTGCGGAGGGACCGAGCCGAACGGAGCCCGCAGTCGGCTGGAGGACGTTGGCTCTGTGAGAGACCGAGTAGAGAGGCTACGGGTCGCGAGCGCCACTGACAAGCCATGGGGAAGAAACAGAAAAACAAGAGCGAAGACAGGTAGGCAGTGGCTGCGTCCGTACGGTAGCGGCCGCCGCGGCTTCGGGAGCTCGGGCTCTGGGCGCGGGGAAGGACCCGACAGAGGCTCGCGACCACCCTGCGGGCGCCGGGCCCGGGCCTGGGGTAACAGCGCGGGTCCGGGACCCCCGGGCCCCGCGGACTGGCGGGCGCGAAGGGCCTGGCGGCGGGAGCGTCGTCCCGGCCGGGTCGGTCCGCGGCCGCCGCTCTGCCTCTGGGAGGGGTCCCGGCCCAGGACTGCGCGGGCACCGGCGAGGGCGGCTTCCTGCCCCCGGGAGCCTCGGCCTGCGCGCCCGGGCCAGTGGGAGTCGAGCTTTTGGCACTCTTGGTGGCTGGGGTCGGGAAAGAGTTCTGTTTTTGAATCTGTGCGTACTTGGGGAGGAGTGGAGTTCTGTCCCTTGCCCTGCTTAGAAACGTTGGAGTTACAGGGAGGTGTGTCTCTGCTTGCTCCCTCTTCACTTTCGCCTGTTTGGACACTTTTCACATAATTTAAACGCTGATTGTCCGGACTCCACGCGTTTAGCTCTCCTCCTTCCGGCCTGTCTTTCGGTCATCTTTGCTCTCTAGCACCTCCCTTGAGAAAGGAGGAGGAGGTGAAGCAAACCAGCCAGGGTCGCTGCTTTCAACCACTTGAAAGGCTTGTAAGGGCGCCTGTCAGGGACTGTGTGGGTTACCCAGAGATTTTTGGAATATTTCAGTGTGTCACGTTCGATTGAGTTCTTTTTTCCCCCTCTTCGGGGAAAGAGTTTATTTCCTGCGAGTGAACAACCATCTGTTACATTTCCACTTTTGTGCACTATCCACCAAACTTTGTTTAGTATTAGGGGAAGAGTGAGATAAATTAAAATAAATCCTGCCTTGGCCATAAATAGTCTTGAATTTAAATAATACGATTCATTATAAGTCGGAATTCTAGATTGTTTCTTCATTTAGCACTTACCTCACGAGTGGAATTAAAAGTCTGTCGACAGAGTTCTTGTATTTCCACTTTTAGTCTATTGGAGGAAATTAATTCGTTCAGGGAATAGAAACTACTAATCACACCATATGAATAAGAAAAAAGCAGAATTTTAGGTGGTTTAGTGAAACAAAAAGCTGTGCTTTTGACAGGACTTTTTGTTGCATGGGATACATTTTTTCAAGCTCTCCCCCCAAAAACTAAAATAGAGAAACGAGTACAGCCTCATTTATCAGGTCCCTGTTTTCAACTATTGGTAGCACATGACCAATCCTATTTCACCCACCTGTTGAATATTCTGAAGCACATCTCTGCTTTTAGTCCATAAATTAATCTACCAGGTGAATCTGAAGGATTAATGGTTGGGAAAGGCAGTTCAGAAGCATAAAGTATAATCAGTGCTATTCTTAAGCCTAAAGAATTGTAATAGCCTAAAGAATTGTAATTTTGTACTAAATATCTAGTCAGTTTTTTTTTTTTTTTTAAGACAGGGTCTCGCTTTGTGGTTGAGCTCAGCCTCAAACTCACATCACAGCAATCCTCCTGCCTCTGCCTCCCTAGTGCTGGGATAACAGGCGGGAGCCACCACGCCCGGCACTGTGGTATGTGGTACTGATTGCTGCTGGGCGTGAGTCTCCACACCCAGTATTGTAGGGGTTACTGGGGAATCGAGCCCCGGCCCTTGAGCTTGCAAGACTGGCGCCAGAGCCACTGAGCTATCTCCCCAGCCTCTAATCCGTTTTCTAATTTCCTTGATTGTATTTCTAAAAATTCTTTTTCAGCTTATTTGGTTGAGGGATTATACAAGTTTGGGGAAAATATTGTTTCAATTTTTTACTTTTCATACTCTTTCTCAGTGATAAAGAGCTATTGGGGCTAGTGAGATTTATTCTTGTGTATGTATTTTCAATGAGAAGTGATTGTCTTATTTTGTTGTTGTTTTTAAGTTTTAAAAATTTTTTTAGTTTTTGAGACAGGGTCTTGCTTGTAGTTCAAACAGGCCCTGAAGCCTCAAACTCACAGCAGTGATTGATTGTCTTACTGATTCATGAAAGATTTTCATGCATGGTGAAAAGTAAAGCTGCAGACATTAGAGCCTGTTGTGAAATGATTGATTCTTGTTTGGGAAAAAAATGACAGTCTCCTTTCCCCTCAGCTAATCTTAGCTTATTTTGAAGGCAAAGTAGGTATAGTGTCATTTAAAAACATTTATTTTCTCATATTGTTATATATGTGTGTTGTTGCTTCATGGGCTTCTTTGGTTCAGTAGAAGCTTTCCAAATTGTACTGAGTAATCCTGAGGTTTGTAGGGAACCCTTTTGGACCAGAACTGCTAGGCTTTTACTGTGCCCTACAGGAGATATAATTATGAGTGGGGGAAGAGTGGTCTCACAGCTCTGTGACTATGAATGTTTTTTAAAATTTATTTTCTATGACGATAAAGGTTTTTTACTGGATAGTTTATTAAGGATAAATATGAATGTGAATATTTGTAAAAGGGACAGAGGTGTAGGCTGGAAAGAAAGTCTTGGAGGAGAAAGTCTCTTAGGATTAGCAAGTATTTGGGTAAATGAGTTATGTCTGGTCATACTGTCTTTTTTTTTTTTTTTGTCATGATAGTGTATGAAGAGCCTTAGTTTCACCTTTGGAGGTCACAGCTGATCTGAGAGATACAAACTCTTCTTCCGTATTGTTAAGGGGTAACATCTGATTGTCATCCTACCTCCCTGCCTCTGCCTGGCTGTCCTAAGCCAATCGTGTTTCTGGCCAGTTGAAATTGGGTGAGAAACGAGCTGCTGTTTATTGGTTATTAAGATAAGGAGGAAAAAAAAAAAAGATAAAGATGGCATGGAGCCAGTTTCCAGTTCTTGTAAAAAACATAAAATATTTGACTTTATTTATTTTTTTGAGTAGGGTCTCTGTTGCCCAAGCTGGCCTGAAACTCCTGCGCTGCACATCCTCCAGTTGCAGCCTCTTGAGTAACTGGGACTCTAGGTAGTTGTGCCTGACTTTACTGGTCTGTTCTTAATTCTGAGCTTAACCCTTATTTTAAGTTACTAGTCACTGGGTGTTGATTTCCAGTTAAATTTTATTTTTCAATATCATATTTTATTCATATAGTAAACTTTGTTGTATCAGTTACTGGGATTTTTTTAATACAGTTTTTATCTATGTAGTTTTTGAATTCTAGAGCTTTGTTTACGGGCCAAATTCTAGAATTCTATTTGAGCTTGTGTAATGCTAAAAATAAGGTTTCTATTTAATAACTTTTCTTGCCTTGATGAGATAAAGGATGGAAATCATTTTCCAGGGATGAAACAAGGCAGGATTTCCATTTGTCTTATAACCTCTAAAGTCATCAATTTGTGTAATGTGACTTTATAGAATTTTGTATGTTCTAGTAATGTCTATTTACACAGCACAGTGGATGTTCTCTTGCTGATCTGTGCAGAGAAAAACTGATGTGCATTCCCTGGCTTCTGCCATCAGTCACCTATTCTTCATTTGAGTCTTTCTTAAGGATATATGTAAGGGTAATACTACTAAGTGAGGTAGTTAGATTTTCAGGTTGTAAGGAGTCTGGCATATAACTTTACTAATAAGGTGAATATGACTTCCCCCTGCCAAGCTTCCAAAAAAACCTTCCTCCCAAAGAGAGAGGAAAGGAAGGTAATTGACATGTCCTCGGTTATCATGATGCGAAGCTGCACTCAAAGGTTAAGTAGAGTTCTGATTCTTCGGCAGAAAGCTGTGCTCTGGTACCTGTGCTGTTATCAGTGACTACATTATTTTCTTTTAGCTACACATCATGCTCCTGCTGTTGCCAGTAAATCCCATCCTGTTACAGGAGTTCGAGCTGTCTCTGGGACTGCTGCTGAACCTAGAGGTGAACCTGCAGCACACGTGTATTTCTGTAAAGACAAATACTGTTAAAGTATGAGTTTTTTCTAAACTAAAATCTCAGAATTTAGGTTAAATTGCAGTGCTGGCACTTTAATAATTAGTGCTTTTGGGTTGCTGTATGACACTCAGTCTCTTAAAGATTTGCCATCACTGCTTCAGGTGATTGCTTTAGTATCAGACCTTTATCCCAGTCATCACAGGATCTGTGTGATGGGAAAGTTAGTGATTTGCTTAAAGAACCTGTTTCAGAAGGATGTGTGACTATAGCAAGCACTACAAAGCTACTTAGAGCAGGAGCAGTCCAAGTCGAACATACAGGCTTACTGTCCCTAGTCTGAGAAATTTGAAGTATGAAATGCTCCAATGTCTGAAACTTTTTTTTTTTTTTTTTTTTTTTTTTGAGACAGGGTCTCACTTTGTAGTTCATGCTGGCCTTGAACCCAATATGTAGCCGAAGCCAGCCTTGAACTCATAGTAATCCTCCTGCCTCTGCCTCCCTAGTGCTGGGATTACAGGCCTGAGCCACCACACCTAGCATTGTGCTGTGTGGTTGATTAATGGGGATTGAATTCAGGACATCACTGAGCTAAATCCCTAGCCCTGTCTGAAACTTTGATCACTGAAATGATGCCACAAATAGTGGAAAGCTCACCTTATCTAATGGGTCACAATCAAAACACAAGTGCCAGCCAGGGCTGGTTGGACATGCTTATAATCCCAGCTTGTGTGGAAGCCTGAAGCAGGACCATCACAATATAGTGAGGCCTTGTCTCAAAATAGAAAAGGAAATGTAGTCCAGTGATAGAGCACTTTATAGTATGTATAAACCCCTGTGTATCTACCATTACTGCCAACAAAACAAAATCAGGTGCACTAAGAATATTGTATAAAATTACCTTCATGTTATAAATATAATGAGAGATAAGTGAATTTCATATTTAAGAAAATATTTTATGCTTCTTTAGTTAATTATAGAATAGTACCATTTTATTTTCTATATTTGAACTTTAGGATATTTCTTGATTGTCTTATTCCTAGATAATTGAGTTTTTGGTTGCTGTTAATGTAATAATTTTCCTTTGTTGTAGTATACTTTATTTCTCAAAATGCTTATCTGTCACTGACCATCTTAGTGAACTCTTATTAAAAGTAGTTGTCTAAAGGATGAAGGATAAATTATGAGCAAATTTATTAGTTTGTGATAATGTGTCACTAAATAAAGAGGAGGACATAGGCATACCAACAGAGTTCAGAATGTTTTATTTGGTGACGCACAAACCAGTTCTTTTCCTTCCCTTCCTAATTTATGCCTTGTAAGAAATTGTACCATTTATAAATTAGAGTACAAACTATACAGACACGTATCTTATTAAGCAGTATTTATTGAAATTACAGTGTACTGTTTTTTAGCATGACCACAACATGTACATCATTTTAATATTGATAATACTAAATGTAGAAGAAATGCTATAACTTGTGTGTGCATCTGGGAGGAATATTTACTGTATTTACTGATTTAAGAAATCCTTTTATCTCAAAATACAGACTTTTCAAAGGCACATTAATATCTATACTAGTGAAATAAATAAGTTTATTTAGGGCTTAGCAAAAGAAAGAGAACAGAAAAATGATAGCCATTGTATATAAGTCAATCAGTACCAAAATTACTTTTTTTTTTTTTTTTTTTTTTTCCTTTCAGTTTTTTGAGACAGGGTCTCTGTAGTTCAGGGTGGTCCTGAACTCAGCCTTGAATTCATAGCAATCCTCCTGCCTCTGCCTCCTTAGTGCTGGGATTACAGGCATGAGCCACCTCGCTCAGCACTGTGGTGATTGCTGGTGGGTGTGAGTCTCTATACCCGGGATTGTTGTATGTGGTTACTGGGGATGAACCCGGGACCTTGTGCTTACAAGGCCCCAGAACCACTGAGTAAATCCCTGGCCCAGTACCAAAATTTCTTTACAAATTTCTTTCTCCTTTAACCTTACTTGAATAACTACCTATCTCAGCCTGTCTAAAGTGCAAGCAATGATGACTTAGTCCTTTTGTACATGGAAGTGAAATTTAAGCTACATTTTTTCCTGAGTAATCCCTTTTAACCCAGATGGTAGTCATTTTAGAATCATTGATTTCAAACCTTTCTTTGGTTAAAAGAAAACTAACCTTGGCTAGGGATTGAGCTCAGTGGTTCTGGCATCTGCCTGGCAAGCACAAGATCCTGAGTTCGATCCCTGGTACCACCTACCACAGTGCCAGGTGTGGTGGCTCACACCTCATCCCTGCAGTTGAGAGGCAGAGGCAGGAGGATTGCCTCGGAACCTAGGCTAGGCCTTAACTACAAAGTGAAACTCTGTCTCGAAGAAGAAAAAGAAAAGAGAGAAAAAGAAAATCAACCTTTCTGGGGCTGTTAATGTGGTTCAGTGGTACCTTTGGCTAGCATATGTGAAGTCGTGTGTTTGATCTTCAGTGCCAACAAAAATAACAAAAAAACAAAACAAATACTTTTGTACTGTCATAGAAAATACTGGCTTTAATTTTTTTTTTTTTTATTTCCAAAGTTTCATACAAGTGAGGAACTTTGGGTAACAGTTCTTGGAACTTTTAGTTGAATTTCAGTCACTAGGTTTCTAGCGTGGAACTGATGAAGCTAGTGGATGTGACAGATGATACTGAAGAGAAAATTTTTTCTAAGCCTGTAGTTACATGTCCTAAGTAAGATTGCATTATGTGAATGAATCATATTTTGCTATCAGTTGATGAACATTGAACTGTTAACACTTTTTGGCTGTTAGGCCCAATACTGCATCATTCAAGGGTGTTTGTTTTTTTTTTGGTAGGCATATGTTTTCATTTCCCTTGGGTATACTTATCACCTAGGAGTGAAGTTGCAGGGTCAGGGACAATGCTTTGTTTAACTTTTTAAGGATCTGCCGAGGAGTTGGACTTCCTTTTCAGGAATGGCCATAGGTAGCTGTTGTTCCCCATGTGACAAGCAGTGTATAGGATTCCAGTTTCTCCATAGACTTAGCAAAACTTATCTAACCTTTGATTGTAGGTATCCTAGTGGATATGAAGTGGTATCTTTGCTTTTCATCATAGCTGAAGATGTTGAGCACCTTTTTATGTTTTTCCTGTTTAAAGAGCTGTCTGTTCAGATCCTTGCCCTTTTTAAAATCCACTTATTTATGATAAGGAATAAGATTTTTATAAATTACAAATCTCTTGTCAGATATAATTTGCAAACATTTTCTTATTTTCCATTTCATGGGTTGTCTCTTGATAGTGGCCTTTATAACAAAAGTTTCTAATTTTGATGAAGACTGATTTACCTATTTTTTTTTTAGACAAGATCTCACTTTGTAATTCAGGCTGCCCCTGCGCTCACTTTGTAGCTCAGACAGGCCTTTAACTAACAGCAATCCTCCTGTTTCTGCCTCTCCAGTGTAGGAATTACAGGTGTGAGCTACCACGCCCAGCTGGTTATTTGTGTTTTTGATGTCACATTTCAGAAACCATCATTAGAGCCAGTGATATAGCTCAGAGGTTCTGGTGTCTGCCTCACCAAGTGCAAGGTCACAAGTTTGATCCCTGGTACCAAAAATACCAGACCAAAACAAAAAACCATTATTAACTCTAAGGTCATGAAAATTCACCTGTATTTTCTTCAAAGTGTTTTATAGTTTTAGCTCTTACATGTAGGTTTTTTGTTTTGTTTTCTTTTTTTGACATGGTCTGAATATGTAGTTCATGCTGGCCTTGAACTCATGGCAATCTTGCTCCCTCAGCCTCCTATGTACTGGGATTCCAGGTATGTCCCACCATGTCCAGTTTATGTGTAGGTCTTTGAATCATTTTGCGTTAACTTTTGTATATTACATGAGGTAAGGGCCCAGCTTTATTAGAGTTTTCCACTTGTTCTAGTGCTGTTTATTAAAAAAAAAATTCTTTTGCTTTTTGTCTTTTTACTTATATATTTATCTTTTGCAAGTCAGTAGTTGATCATGCATGTCAGATTTTATTTCTCAACTCTCAGTTCCATTAGTCCATGTCTTTATGGCACCATGACACTGTCTTGGATACTGTTAAGTTTGTAGTTTGTTTTTGAAATTGAGAAGTGAGTTCTTCAGGTTTGTTCTTTTTAAACATTGTTTTAGGAGTTGTAGACTCGTCAAGTTTCCATAAAGATTTTAAGATGAGCTTCTTAGTGTTTTTGCCAACTGGGTGATTTGGGTGTGGCTTGTGTTGCATTTATAGATCAGTTTGGGGAGGAGGTGTCCTTCCTTCCTTAATAGTTTTCAGAGTATATGATTTATGGTTCTTTGTTTAAATAATTCTTAAGAGGATGTTCCCCTCTCTCCCGCTAGGGACCAAACTTGAGATCTTGTGCTTGCCAGGCAAGCGTGGTGCCATTGAGCAAAAATCCTTGGCCCTCTAAGTGTTTCATTTTAACACTATTATAAATAAACTTTTGGGTAGGGGATTTAGCTCAGTGGTTCTAGGGCCCAGATTTGATCCCTGGTAACCACATACATCAATGCTGGGTGTGGTGACTCATGTCCATCAGCGGTTAGTACCTCTTAGCACATTGGTGTGGTGGTAACTCTCTCCTATAATCCTAGTACTCAGGAGGCAGGGACAGGAGGATTGCTATGAGTTTGAGGCTCGCCTGGGCTACATAGTGAGCTCAGGACTAGCCTGAACTACAAAGTGAGGTCCTGTTTCAAAAACAAAAACAAAAACTTCCTTACTTCATTGCTAGTGTGTAGAAATACAATTGACTTTTATGTATTGATCTGTTCTGCAGTCTTGCTGGATTCATTTTTTAGTGTGGATTTACTGTGTATATCACCATGTCAAAATCACAGAATCAGAATCATCTTTTGTAGTCCAGATGCCTTTTATCTGTTGATCTTGCTTATTTCTCTGGCTGGAGCCTCCAGTAAAGTGTTGAATGGAAGTACAAAATAGATATGAGAATAGATATTCTTGTTTTGTTGCTAATCTTGAAGGGGAAACACTGAAAATTGATTTTCTGTCGATGCCCTTTATCAGCTTAAGGAATTTCTCTTCTGTCTGTCTGTTGTGTGTTTTTGCCTTGCAGATAGTGGATTTTGTTAAATGTTTCTTCCATTTACTAAGATAAACAATGTGGTTTTGTCGTTTATCCTACATATGGTGTAGATTACCTTTCTTGATGGATTTTTCTCTGTTGAATTAAATTTGCAGTCCTGGGATACATGGTCATGGTTGGTAGAATTTGGTTGAATGGTATTTTATTGAGAAATCTCATCTTTTTTCTATAAACATTTATGTAAGTAATTGATTTAGGTGTGTCTTTTGCTGAGTATCTTAAAGTTGGATTTAAAGAAAAACGTTTTGATAGTGTTTGACTGGAGAGTTTAAAGTCACTAGTACTGCTTGGGCTGAGTTATAGATAGTTATGTTCTGGATGACCACAGTTTAGTTAGTGATGTACTACATATATGATAGGGTCCTTAAGATTATAAGAGAGCTGAAATACTCACCTGGTGGCATAAAGCCTTTGTAACACTGTGCCGCAGGGTTGCTCATGTTTATGCTGAGGCTGGCGTAAACTTGTGCTGCTAGTTGTATAAAAGTATAAACTTCCTTCACATCATCTCTTGAACATTGCATCATTTTTCTTATACTTTGGGTGTTATACTCTTTCCCTCCATCCTTTCTTTCCTCCCTTCCGTCTTTCATTCTTTCAGTGTTGAAGAGTGAACCCAGTCCCTGACTCGTGAGGCAAGTGCTCTGCCCCCGAGTTACTCCCAGCTGTTCCTGTGCTTGATGTAAAATCATGTTGTTTTGTTCACAGTGCCCCTAGAAGGAGTAGGCTGTGTCACATATAAAAATATACCACATAGCCTGTGTGTGTAGTAGGCTACTCCATCTAATTTGTGTGAACATATTCTGTGATGATCAAATTGACAAAGTCACGTAATGGTCCATTTCTTAGAACATATCCCCATCAATGAGCAACACATGACTGTATTTGAACTTTTTTCTAACATCCTGTTTTATTTGTGTCATCTCTGTCTTGCTTGCTTTTTATCTTTCTTCCTTTTACACTGGATCAGAACATGTGTGTGCTCACTTTCTCCCCTCTACCACACCTAACTTATCTGAAACCATTATTTAGTGCTCTTGAAAAAGTATAAAAGCAGTGGGCTTGTGGTCCATATTTAAAGTTTTTATAGTCTCTGAGTCTATTTGGTAGAATTTTCTATTCTCTTTAATTTGCTCTTCTGTCTTAATAATTATAAGAATTATGTAATGTGATTTGCTCTTATAGACTTGTTAACAGCCAACAGTAGTCTTAAAGAAATGAAACACTGGAAAGTCATTTCCTTCTCAAGGTTTAGAGATTAGGAGTCAAAAGTAGTTGTTATTTGATTCAGACCACTTTTTTGTTTGTGCAACTCATAAATTTTAAAAGTTGAACTTTAATATTATACATTATTTCAAACACGGTGAAAACTCATATGTACACATTACCTGGCTTTTATCATTATTGGCCTTTTCCCCTCATATTTGCTATCTTATTTTATAGACATGACATTTTCTAGGTGCATCCTATATAACTACAATGCCCTTTTCTCATCCAGTACATTAACACAATTTCTCCAAAATCTAATATTCAGCCCATATTTCACATTTGCACTTTTAGCTCCAAAATAGCCCTTTTTGCAACTGATATGTTCAAACTACATTGCAAATAAAATTCTCACTGCATTCCATCTGGTGTGATTTATTTATTTATTTTTTTTTTACAGGAATTGAAGTCAGGACTGTGCATGTGTGAGGCAGGTGCAGGAACCACTGAGCTAAATCCCCAGCCTTAGTGTGATTTATAATTTTTAAAAATCATTCATTTTGGGTGTCTGCAAAATTACTGCTTTTTTTTCCTATGTAAATCTTCCCTTCATAGTGTCTAACTTAGTACTCAAAGCTTAGTTATCCCAGCCTGTTAGTGATGGAAATGGAAGGACAATATTAGGTTTATAAGTGACAGTTGTATTCTGTATTATTGTTTGATATAAGGAGAAATAATCCTTCTTGTGAACTTATAACTAATCTTTTCTGAATGACGAAGAAAGTGGTAACATAGTAATTTCTCCTGTTATGATTGGTCTGAAATCTGTCATCAGTTTTGTGAATTAGAGGAATTTCACTCAGTGAAATTAAAATTAATTAAAATATATGGTTTTGTGGCTTTTAGTCCTGCAGAATATTGTGTAATTCCTTTTTTCTGAAATGTTTCTTCTCAAAGGAAGCCCTGTCCCCTTTATGCAGTCATTCTCTAATCCCCTCCTCTCAGCTGGGCCACTGTTACTCGGTTAGTTTACTTGTTCATAGTATTGCATGTAGTCTCTGGAGTCATGCTACTGATGACCTTCTATATCTGGATTCTTTTATTTAGCATAATCTTTTCAAGGTTCATTCATGTTATCAAATGTATCAGTATTATGTTCCACTTATGGTTGAATAATAATCTATTAGATATGAACACACTCTACAGAGTCTTTATTCATCCATTTATGAACATTTTCCTTTTTGTGAGTAATGCTTAGTGAACTTTGTTTTTTTTTTTGAAACACAGTCTTACTGTGTAGTTCAGGCTGGCCTTGAACTCACTGTACAGCCCAGACTGGCTTTGAACTGAGTGCTAGGACTACAGGGAACTATGTAAACACCACACTTGACTTGAATAGTGCTGCTATGCTCTTTTGTATATTCATACTTGTTTGAATACCTGTGTGCAGGTAGTTTTCTTTGTTTTTATTTTTTGTATGTATTTAGATAAGGAATTGGCTGGTCATAATGGCATTTGTATGTTAAACTGCCAAACCTGTTTCCTATAGTAGCTGTTCCATCTTGTATTGCTCTCTGTATGTAGAAGGTGGGAAAGGGGTCCAGTTTCTTCACATCCTTCTCAACATTTTTGTTTCTTTTGTAATAGCCACCTTGTAGTTGTGAAACTGGTGTGTCATTGTCGTTTTGGTGGGCATGTTCTAGAAACCAGTGGCCTTGGCAGAATGGGCACAGTAGCAGCAGGGAGATGTGAGT
The DNA here is from genome assembly GCA_004026965.1 of Petromus typicus. Classification (NCBI taxonomy): domain Eukaryota; kingdom Metazoa; phylum Chordata; class Mammalia; order Rodentia; family Petromuridae; genus Petromus; species Petromus typicus. Next base: position 19,291 of record PVIR01014126.1, on the reverse strand, counting down.
ATTTGCTTTGGGCTACCAGCCCAACTGCAGACTGGATAAAGAAGATGTGGTTATAGAATGGAATATTACTCTGCCATAAAAATGATAAGATTGAATCATTCATACTCAAATGGATATACCTTCAGGACATCCTCATAAGTGAAATAAGTAGGTCACAGATGTGTAAATATTGTATCTTTTCTCTGGTATAAGAAAATGAAGATGTAAATGAGTTCTAGTATACATAGTAGATATTGTAAAATAGAAAATATTTAAAAGGAAATAGGGTATAGGGGTAAATAATGAGGGGATAAAGTGTGATAGTAACAAAAAAAAGGAAACAAAGCTTATATATATAGGAGGTAGGGGGTTGTAGGATGGATGGGGGAATGGGAAGAAATGAAAATCAAGTCATGTCATATTCTGGTATAAACTCAATGTTGAATGCGATGATGATGTGTATATATAATGTACCAATAAAACTTGAATTAAAAAATACAAAAAACATTTCAAATACATACAAAAGAAGAACATGCATCTGTCCTTCAGTTTCAGATACCTTTTTCTCTTTATTATTTTGATATAACCTCAGATATTTGTAAATATTTCAGGAAGTTGGATAATTATAAGAAATATGAATGTCTTTTTAAATTTTTTTTAGGTTTTTTTTTTTTTTTATTTTTTGAGACAGGGTCTCGCTTTGTAGTTCAGGCTGGCCCTGAGCTCAGCCTCCAACTCACATCACAGCAATCCTCCTGCCTCTGCCTCCCGAGTGCTGGAATTACAGGTGTGAGCCACCATGCCTGGCACTGTGGTATGTGATACTAGTTGCTGCTGGGTGTGAGTCTCCACACCCAGTATAGTATATGGTTACCGGGGATCAAACCTGGGTCCTTGCGCTTGCAAGACAGGCGCCGGAACCACTGAGCTAAATCCCCGGCCCAAAATATGAATGTCTTAACTAAAATTGTAAAAGTACTTTTTCATTCATTTGGAAAATTCACATAAAATAGAACTTTGGTTGTGTTATTAGAGGAAATGTCATTGTGTTTTTTCTTTCAGTGGGATTTGTAAACTTGTGTTGGAAGTTTTTGCTTCTAGAAATTCATTTTGGAAGTTTTACCATGTCCAGAAGTACAGTAATCATTATCCTTAGAGACATAGTTTTCACTAAGATGCTGTGTTGTTACTAGTGAGCCTTCTCTGTTAGAGGTAGGATTGCCATGCTATAGTAGGACTTGTTAGTGGAGTCTCTCAAGTATGTGATACATACTTAGCCAAGGCTAATCTCAGATTTATAGTGATCTTCCTGTGTCAGCTACCTGAGTGCTGGGACTACAGGTATGTGACTTGTCCAGCTATGGGATCTCTCATTCATTCTGCAGTACCAGGGATCAAACTCAGGGTCTTGTGCTTGCCAGGCAGGCATGGTGCCAACTGAGCTACATTCCTCGCCCCAGGTGTGGGATTTTTTAATGCCATCTGTGGCAGGAGTGCCCTTCCTGATAGCCTTCCTTTTTTTTTGCTCTACCAATTTCTCCTGTTCCTTTTCTGCTTCTGCTGGAAAGCCTGGTCTGTCGTCTGGACCAGCTCTCAGGCTGTTTCAGGAGCTGCTGCTGTCTCTTCTGCAGACCTACACTTAAACCAGGAGGAGGAGGAGAATCTTATATTTTAATGTAGCAAATAAGCATGTGCGTAAGTATGGGAATATCACCTTAATTTCACATTTACCTCTGGATATGGGAGTATCACCTTAATTTTACATTTACCTCTGAAAGATGTGTGGGTCAGATCCCTTTTTAGTTATCAGGAGCACACGCTGGAATGTTAGGAACAGGGTAACATTGTGTGTTTCTAGGTCTCTTGAGCACTAAGGGATGACAGTAATGAGCATTTAAAATCTTCAGTTACTATTGTATCGCCAGCGGCCCTGCTCACAAAACAGACCATTCTAATGATGGCTCAGCAAGTTGGTTATGCAGACATGTGCTCTCTGGAGAGTAGTTGGCTGCACCAAAATCTTTGTTAACCTTTATTTGACTGTGCTGTCGTTGTGCTCGGTAAAATTAGGTGAGAGGAATAGTTAACAGTAGTTATGAACCAGATTCACTTCTGAGGAATATGAAGACCAACTTCATTTTTAGTGATTACACTGTGTGATCAGTTATATCTGAATATACAAATAAGTCATACGTATCTTTCAAGTGTTTATTGAGAATGTTGGCTTGTTTTTGCTTATACTTGTAATCTGCAGACAGATACTAGCTATAAACTTGTACTTTTGACCAATTAAGAGGGCCAAAAGATTCCTTTTTTCCTTTTTTTGAGATGAGGTTAAGAACTCATGGACTCAAGCCTCAGCCTTCTGAGTACCACCAGTCCTGGCTCAAAATATCCTTAAATATGAAGGCTTTGGATTCAATACCTAATATCTCGAAAAGAAAAGAACAACAACAAAAAACCTATGTGTTGTAGCATGGGATGGAGGGTGAGGCAGAAGGCTCACAAATTTGAGGCCCACCTGGGCAATTTAGTGAGACCCTGTGTCCAAAGCTTACCCTGCAAAAAACTAGAGATATAGCCCAGATTTCCCTGGGGTTCAATCACAGTTTGTCCCCTCACCCCTTGAATAGCAACAAATGTCATATTTTGAGAAATTTGCATTTATATAATTAATGTAAAGGATAACATTGCTTTGTTGAACCTTAATATCTCTCAGACTTTATTTGAAGAGATTGTAAAATGGAGTTTTAATTTCAGTTAATATATCTAGGATAGAGCCTGAGATTGCATTTTTGACAAGGTGGCACAATCTTTCTGGAATTAAACCTTTTTTTTTTTTTTTTCCTGAGACAGGGTCTTGCTTTTGTAGTTCAGGCTGGCCCTGAGTTCAGCCTTGAACTCACAGCAATCCTCCCAGGTGCCAGGATAACAGACTAGACGTGAGCCACCACGCCCAGCACTGTGGTGTGTGTGGTACTGCTTGTTGGTGGGCATGAGTCATGAATCTCCACACCCAGTATTATTGTATGTAGTTAACGAGGCTCAAACCCTAGTCCTTGTGCCTTCAGGGCAGGCGCCAGAACCAGTGAACTCAATCCCCTCCCCTGTTTGCTTGGTTTTTGAGATGGGATCTCACTGTGTTGCCCAGGTTGGCCTGGAACTACTGGATTTAAACAACCCTCCTCTCTCAATTTTCCAAGTAGCTGGGAAATGGGCTTGTGCCATTGTATCTATAGTGGTTTATGAGTTCAGCATTTTAGTGCTAACAAGTACTAGTACTGATTTTTTTTGTGTGTGTATATGTGACAGAGTCTCGCTTTGGAGTTCAGGCTGGCCCCGAACTCTCTATGGAGCCCCGTAATCCTCCCACCTCAGCCTCCCAATTGCTGAGATTACAGGCCTGAGCCGCCATGCCTGGCCTTGTGGTATGTGGTTCCTGAGTATCAGACTCTGGACCCTGCACTTGCCAGGCAGACGCTGGAACCATTGAGCTAAATCCCCGGCCCGCTAGTACTGAATTTTTAAATACTTTTTCCTGATACTTTTTTTGACCTGAACTATATTTGAGCTTTATATTATAGCATCTTCTCTTGGCAAGAAGGTTTAATTTAGTTGCAGTCCTTTGCATCAACATGAAACAATTTATTTAACTATAAACATCTTAGGTAAATGTCATGTGACAGTATATTGTAAGGTGATCATTGATATGATTTATGGTATATTCATCGTAAGTCTTTATTATCAAATTTAAAATTAAAACAAACATAAGAGAAATCAAAAGTTACTTGGAAGAGTTTTCAGACTACTCAGATCACTCATGACTGTGTTCTCCTCCCTCTACTCTCCCTGGAGTTTCTAAAAGCTGTGCTAGATTTTTTTCTTTAGAATTTAGTGTGTATGTGATGTTATACAAGAATGCTTTTTTATATGCTTCTATATTTCCCTGTCACTATTACAAATATTTAGGAAATGAAAGAAAATAATTAGATTGAATTTTGTAGAAATAATAAGATAGAATAATAATAATAATAATAATAATAATAATACATTCCCTTTGCATTTCATGGTATAATGTAATAGCAGTGTTGCTGCATGTCCCTCTAAGAGTCAAGATTTCATTGAGAAAGTTGAAATTAGAAGGGATTGTTTTAGAGATAAGATGTGATTGAAAAATGTAGTATTGATAGATTGATTGGTTTTTTGAAACATGTTCTCATAATTCAGGCTGTCTATGAACTCACTATGGAGCCCAGCCTGGCCTTGAACTTGGAGCAGTCCTCTCACCTCAGCCTCAAGTTCTGGGAATAAAAGCATGTATCATTACACCCAGCTAAATTAAAAAAAAATTTTTTTTTGTTATAAGAGATACTGTACTGCCATTGATCCTTGTTTTATCTTTTAAGTTTTCTCTGCTTTACGCATAACTCCATGCAGCACATGAAAGCTAATTTTCTCTTCTCAAGTACCTAGTCTTTTTCTGAACCTTTTCATCATAGCTGTGTGATTTGAATGTGACCCAGAAACTACTGAAGCAGATGCAGGGAGGCTGGTAAGTTGATGCTCACATTGCCATGACGGAGCCTGCCAAATGTCTGGGTGCTGGCCATAGGGCGAGAAGAATTTCTGTAATAGTGAATATGGTAAATTATTTGTTCCTGAGTGACACATAGGTCTTTATTTTTATTTAGTGCCAAGGATGACATTGATCTTGATGCCTTGGCTGCAGAAATAGAAGGAGCTGGTGCTGCCAAAGAACAGGAACTTCAAAAGACAAAAGGGAAAAAGAAAAAAGAGAAAAAGAAGCAGGACTTTGAGTGAGTGTATTTTAAATATATTTGATTTTTATTAGATACTGGATTCACTTAATAAACTGTTCTAATGCTTCAAAATTGTTTTCATTTTCTAGTGAAGATGATATTCTGAAAGAACTGGAAGAATTGTCTTTGGAAGCTCAAGGCATCAAAGCTGACAAAGAAACAACTGTTGCAGTGAAGGTTAAAGACTTTTATTTATTCAGGGTTCATGTTCTGTTTATGCTTCCTAATGCTGGTTTTGGGAGCTACATTTGGAAACATTTGTAAATGTAGATATATATATATATATATAGTTAAAAGTTTTTATAAAATCTGATGCCTAAAGGTGGAAACAATTTTAAACAAAGAGAAAGTGTATTTCAAAACTTTTCAAAGATTTTTTTTTTTTTTTTTTTTTTTGAGACAGGGTCTCACTTTGTAGTTTAGGCTGGCCCTGAGCTTACTATGTAGCCCAGGCAAGCCTTGAACTCAGCAATCTTCCTGCTTCTGCCTCTCAAGTGCTGGGATTACAGGCGAGAGCCACTACCCTGCCATTGTGGTTTTATGGTTACCTGGGATGGGTCCTTTGCTTACAAGGCAGACGCAGGAACCACTGACCTAAATCCCTGACCCTTTCAAAGCTATTTTAATGGAACTCTAAAGATATTTAATAGTACAGTGACTATTCATAAGATTGATATGATAGTGCCTCACATCTCAACCTTCAGTTTTCTGTTCTTCTCTCTTTGCTTTTAGATGAGCTTCAGAGTGATGAGAAAGTGATAGCTATTTTTTTTCTTTGAATTTCCCCCTCACATTTTGGAGGAGTTGAGGAATTTGAGGAAGTTAGTAAATGTTCCAGAGCATCTGGAATTTGAAATGTGGGGTGAACATGAGAAGTGACAGTCCTGAAGTAGCTTCTGGACCTTGGTTGAATTTTATGTTTTCATGGAAAAGCCTTAGTTTGAAATTATTTTAAGAGGCTTTAAATTTTACTTATATATATATTTTGATATATCTGTATGTATTTATAATGTGTTCAGACCAAATCCTGTGACTCTGAGGGGTCTCAGTTACTTTTATGAAATGAAAATAATTCTGTTCAGGGCCGGGGATATAGCTCAGTGGTTCCGGCGCCTGTCTTGCAAGCGCAAGGACCCGGGTTCAATCCCCGGTAACCACATAACAGTACTGGGTGTGGAGACTCACCCCAGCGGCAACCAGTACCACATACCAGTGCCGGGCGTGGTGGCTCACGCCTGTAATCCCAGCACTCAGGGAGGCAGAGCCAGGAGGATTGCTGTGATGTGAGTTTGAGGCTGAGCTCAGGGCCAGCCTGAACCACAAAGCGAGACCCTGTCTCAAAAAAACCTTAAAAAAATAAATAATAATAATTCTGTTCATATTTCTAACAGTGGAAATTTTTTAGCCAACAGAAAACAATGAAGAAGAATCTGTGTCAAAACAAGATAAAAGGAAAAAAGGACAGAAGGGTAAAAAACAAAGTTTTGATGACAACGATAGTGAAGAATTGGAAGATAAAGATTCAAAGTCAAAAAAGACTGCAAAACTCAAAGTGGAAATGCACTCTGGGAGTGATGATGAAGATTTTAATAAACCTTCCAAAAAAGCTAAAGGGAAAGCTCAGAAGTCAAACAAAAAGTGGAACGACTCGGAAGAGGATGACGACTACAGTAAAAGAACCAAAGAGCGTTCCAGAGTAAACTCTTCAGGTGAAAGTGGCAATGAGTCAGATGGAGTTTTGCAGTCTAGAAAAGGGCAGAAAAAAAATCAGAAAAATAAGCCTGGTCCTAATGTCGACAGTGGGAATGAGGATGATGACTCTTCCTTCAAAATTAAGACAGTGGCACAGAAGAAGGCAGAGAAGAAAGAACGTGAGAAGAAAAAGCGAGATGAAGAAAAAGCAAAACTACGGAAGCTGAAGGAAAAAGAAGAATTAGAAACAAGTAAAAAGGATCAGGGTAAACAAAAAGACTCTCAAAGGAAACCTGAAGAGGAAGCTGTCAAATCCAGAGTGACTCCTGATGCTGGAGCTGTCCTTGCCTCTGTAGAGAAAGGAGAGATGCCCACAGCTGCAGAAGGTTGGTGACATGGTCATAGGAAAAGCACAAAGGCTCATTTTGTTCCCTGCTTATAAAATAATTTGATTATAGAAGCCTTTTAAAAGTTAGGGTCAGTGCAGTAACATTTGTCTGTAATTTTAGCAACTTGGGAGACAAAAACAGGGTTGCTTTGAGGCTGGGAATTCAGAGCTGTTCTAGACAATAGCAGACTTCATTTCCTTAAAGAAAGAAAAAGAAAAAGAAAAATCAGCCAGGGCTGGTGGTGTATACATACCTGTAATTCTACCACACTGGTAGGCTGAGGCAGGAACATGGCAAGTTGAAGCCCAATCTGGGCAATTTATTTTTTGTTTGTTTGTTTATTTAGGCCTGGGTGATATAGCAAGACCCATCTCAAAAAGGCTAGGTGAAGGTCTTGGATTCAATCCCCAGTACTGCCCTCTCACTTCACCAAAAGTGCTTTTCACTCTAAACATTTACATACATAGTATAATATTATCTTTCGAGTAGGTGTAGTGCACACTGCATATTTCATAAAACTTCATTGTGAAAATTATTTTTTGCCATTAATAGATTGTATAAGTCAGGTGCAGGGGTACAGACGTATGGTTCAAGCTCCTGGGAGGCCAAGGGAAGAGGATCATGAACTAGAGGTCAGCCTGAATGACATGGTGAGACCCTGCCTAAAAAAATAAATAAAACAAGGTTAAGTTGCAAAAGAAAATTTATTTATTTATTTATTTTTAGGTTTTTTGAGACAGGGTCTCACTTTGTGGTTCAGGCTGGCCCTGAGCTCAGCCTCCAACTCACATCACAGCAATCCTCCTGCCTCTGCCTCCTGAGTGCTGGGATTACAGGCGTGAGCCACCACGCCCGGCACTGTGGTATGTGGAACTGGTTGCTGCTGGGCATGAGTCTCCACGCCCAGTATTGTTATGTGGTTACCCGGGATCAAACCCGGGTCCTTGTACTTGCAAGACAGGCGCCAGAACCACTGAGTTAACTCCCCGGCCCAAGAAAATTTATTTTTTCTTTCAGATATATTTTTTAATTCCTTCTTGTCTTTTTTTTTTTTTAAGACAAAGTCACACTTTGTAGTTCAGGCTGACCCTGAGCTCACTATGTAGCCCAGGCAAGCCTCGAACTCATAGCAGTCCTCCTGCCTCTGCATCCAAGTGCTGTGATTACAGGTGAGATTCACCATGCACAGCACTGTGGTATGTGGTACTGATTGCTTTTGGGTGTGAGTAACCATGCCCGACATTGTTGTATGTGGTTATCAGGATCAAACTAGGGCCCTTGTGCTTGCTGGGAAGGTGCTAGAATTACTGAGCTAAATCCCTGGCCCTCCTTGTCTTTTAAAACTCAAAGCAATCTATGAGATAGAAAAGTAAGATTTAAATACCAAAATCAGTTACCATCTTCCAAGTAATGTTGATCCATGTTCTTTTACTAGAACCAGCTAAGAAAAATACATGTTGTAATTAATTTTCTTCTCTTACTTAGAATTAAAATAAGTAGAGATCAAACAATTTGTATGAGAAGACTGTGTTCTTAAAAATTTACAATAATTTTTCTTTAAACTAGAAAACTTGTAATAGAAATGATGATATAGCCATTTAACCATTGAAATTTTTATTGGGCATCTCTACAGAGCTTGAGAACTTTTAATTCTTCAGCATTCTTCAACTCTAATTCACCATCTGTTTATCTCTATCTGTTTTGTTTGTGGTAGTGGAGATTGAACTCAGGACCTCACACATGCTAAGCAAGCACTCTCCTGTGGAGCTAAATCCTCATCCCGTTTTAATTTTAGTTTGAGACAAGGTCTCACTTTAGTTGCCCAGGCTGGCTTCAGACCTGCTTCTTCCTGCTTCCTGGAATTGCAGTGATACACCATGATATATATCACTGTATTTGTATGTTTTGTTCTTCTAATAGGCATTTACAGTAAATATTATTCTTGTAACTAGAGAACTTGAATGAGAAATAGTTTATTCTATTTTTTAGAATTTCAGATAAGAATTTGCAAGCCACTCTGCCCTGGTAGCATGGATTAAGGGATTCTACGGTAAGGTATTGCTCTCTTGCTTTTGACTGCTTCAATTCATCAGGATTCATCAGCATTGTAGCTTCTCAGCAGGCAAACTGTGTGCTGTGTGCACTGAGGTCTTCTGGGTGCTCAAGTGCTCGAGACGCTTTGATGCATACAGATCTGGCCTGATAGGATTGACTTTGGTTTACTTTGGTCCATCAGTTCTGCCGTAAGAAAGAACTTAACGTTATTTTGACTTGATGTTATTTGCTAGATGACAATGAAGGAGATAAAAAGAAGAAAGATAAGAAGAAAAAGAAAACAGAAAAGGAAGAAAAAGAGAAAGAGAAGAAAAAAGGACCTAGCAAAGCAACTGTTAAAGCTATGCAAGAAGCGCTGGCCAAGCTTAAAGAAGAAGAAGAAAGACAGAAGAGAGAAGAGGAAGAACGCATAAAACGACTGGAAGAGTTAGAAGCTAAGCGGAAAGAAGAGGTATGTTTTTCATGAAGCTTCCAATGCTGATTGTTTAGCTTAAAAAGTCTCCATTCGGTTAACTACGTTATATTCTAATGCTAAAAGTTCATGATCTAATAACAATTTAGTTCCATTATTGCTCTGCTTTAAATAATTAAGTGAAGCTATACAAAAGCCCTACCTTATTTTTTCATATAGAGGCAAAAATTTTGTGTTATTGCCAATTGACTGCTACTGTTCAATAATAGTGTGCAATATTAAAAATATTTTATTTGGAATCTCCTAACACATCACTTTCAGTATCTCCAAAGCTTTGTGATGTGGCTGCTTTACATTTTATATTTCATTAAGCTATTGTCATTTTCATCTGGCATATATTTTCATAGGAACGATTAGAACAAGAAAAAAGAGAAAGGAAAAAGCAAAAAGAAAAGGAAAGAAAAGAACGCTTGAAAAAAGAAGGGAAACTTTTAACTAAGTCCCAGAGAGAAGCCAGAGCCAGAGCGGAAGCTACCCTTAAACTTCTACAAGCTCAGGGTAAGCAGTACTCTATGTCATTTGTATAGGGTACTCAGGGAGAATGGGATTGAGTCCGAAGACAGGAGGGGTCCTGGGAAAGTGCTGTGAAAAGCTCTCATGAAAATGTAAAGGGTAGGTGATGTCACTCTAAGAGTATCGTTTTGGAAGGTAACATCTGTTCTGGAACAGGAATGAAACATGAGCTGGGTGCATTGATGCGTGACTGCAGTAACACGTTTGGGAAGATTGCTTCAGTTGAGGTGTGGGTCACACTGCAGAGCCTCACCCCAGATATGTGTAAATCAAGTAATATGTTTCTACAAAGGTCTTAACAAAAATAGAGATAAGAAAATGAGTATCATCCGGTGTTAACATTTACCAACATTTTCCATTTTTGCTGTACTTTTTGTTGTTGTTGTCATTTTGAGATAGGAAAATTGCCTCAAACTCATTACCTAGCCTGGGCTGCCCGAGAACAAGTTAATGATCCCTCCCACCTTAACATTCTTTCTGCTCAGACAGGTGTTTGTTATAACACCTCACCACCTCTGCCTGGTTTTCTGTAGTACTTGAAAGTGAATTCCAGACAGCATTTTTTTAAAGCCACAGATACTTATATAGTATGTGCCTAACACATATAGATGTTTCGTTTTTTAGTGGGTACATATTTTTACATCTAAGGAAATTTTTGATGTCATCTGATTTTTTTTTTTTTCCACGTTGAATATTTGTCCTTTGTCATCCAAATGTACCTTAGAGATGGTTAACTCAAAGCTGGATGGATTCAGTGGAAATTCAAATTCATATTTGGTTAATGTGGTTGTTTCTCACCCATCTTCCATTTTGGCTTGTCATTTATATGTTATAAATATTGGATAATTCTATAGAATTTCTCATATTTTGGACTTAGCTAATTACATTCTCCTAGTGTTGGTGAATATGTTTTCTATCCTGTGTAGCTTCTTAGATCCACCGAATCACTGTTCTCACTGCTTCCTAGTAGTGCTATGCCAGTAGATACATATTTTGGTTCTCTGACTTTGAGTGATGTCAAAATTGGCAGCCTCTTCTGTTACAAAAGTTCCCTTTGACTTACCTTTGTGTGTGGTGCTGAAGATTGAACCAAGGGCCTTTACACTGAGCCTTATTCCCTTCGCTTTGTTATTTATTTTTGGGCAGGATCTTATGAAGTCTTATAGGAAGTGTGGGAAGCCTCCCAATGCTGAAAAAGACAAGGGACCATGTTCCTAACCCAGAACCACTGGGGGAAGCAGTCCCTCCAGGACCTCACACAACCTAATGAGACCTAGTCCAGTTCTACTCTGTAGAACTAGAAGGTAATAAATGTAATTTTAAACTACAGAACTAAATTTGTGGTAATTTATCATACACCACTAGAAAATGAATGCAAAGTAAAATAGAAGTTTTCATTATTATTATAAAACAATTCAGGGTCCAGGGATTTAGCTCATTGGGTCCAGTGTCTGCCTGGCAAGTGCAAGGTCCCGAGTTCGAACCCTGTTAACCACATACCACAGTGCCAGGTGTGGTGACTCACACCCACCAGCAATTAGTACCACATACCACAGTGCTGGGCATGGTGGTTCACGCCTGTAATCCCAAGCACTCAGGAGGTGGAGGCATGTGAGTTCGAGGCCAGCTGTGCCGCATAGTGAGCTCAGGGCCAGCCTGAACTACAAATACAAAGTAAGACCCTGTCCAAAAAAAACCAACCAAAAACAATTTAAATTCTTTTGTTCACTTTGGCCAGTTTAAGAAGTAGGTAAAAGCATATTAACATTGAATTAATAAAGTAACTTCTCCAGATGAGAACTGTTAAAATTAAGCCAGTACTGTATTTTATTTGAATTGATTGATATCCTGTTTTTAAACACGTGCTTTACTGTTTTTTTGCTAAATAGGATAAACAAATAATTAAATTAAGATAGAACAAAGCAGACTCAAATGTCATTTGGAAGTATTACAAATTGAAGGAAATACATATGTATCAATCAACAGTTAATGGTAAACAGTAGCAAAAGTACAGAGCTATAGGTGAAGTAGTGGTTCTGTACTACAGCCCTTCTCTATTCCCATAACTTGTCAGAGATGACTCTTTACACTTAGTGGATCACTGAAATAGAGTGCTGGGATTATAACATGTATCACTGTGCTCAGCTCCCCACTGACTATTTGTCTAACAGTGTTATAATCGCATTGGTGGTGATCTTATATCCACTGTTCCCTAGGAATTTCAGAGTGGTAATCTTAATTTTTTCAGTTCTTCTGAGTTTAATTAGCTAGCCGTTCTAAAGAAAAACTTTCCCTGAACACAATTCATACAGGAATGCTAGAATATGTGCTTCAATTGTTTTTTGTTTTTTTGTTTTTTTGAGGCAGAGTCTCTCTTATTTCTCCCCCCCCCCATTTCCATCATTTCCATTCCTCTTGTTACTCTTCCTGGTTTATTTATTTATTTTTTTTTTGCCTAACTGGGGGTTGAGCTCAGGACCTTGCACTTACCAAGCATGCGGCAGTACCACTCAGCTATATCCCTGGCCCCTTGTTACTATTCTTAGCTTATATTTGTGCCATATATGTACATTCATTGAGGTTATTACATTCCTGTGTGTTATACCACTTAGTTATTCATACCCTGCTTTCCCTCTGTCTCCCTTCCATCTCCTGGACTCCTTTCTGTTTGCAAAGGATCTGTCACTTTGTGTTTTGATACTGAAATTGTACCATTTTTGGCCTATGGGAGGCCACTTGGGTTGCTTCCTGTGACTTTTACATATAACCACAGTGGTAGTTGACCTCTTTCTTGCTTTCAAGGTATTTCAACTTCATCTTGTACATTCTCTACCTTAGATCTGGAAGCTGTTTACATGGGGAACCTTGGTTCCCTTTCATGGCTGTGGTGTTTAGTGATTGCACTTTGGGCATGTAATTATATTTTTGATAGGACAATTTAAAATAATTGTCTTTACTCCATTGAGAAAGTTTACTAATTTTTCCCTTAATTTCATATCTTTCTTATATTCACAGATTTTTGTATCTTAGTCATTTTGGGGTTTATAATTTTGAGGCTCTTTACTGTGTACTTGGTTTGTGACTGATGCTATAATGAATCTTTGACATTGTGTGCTTTTTCTTCATTAAAAAAACCTCAGAGATATTTCATTCCTAAGGTATAGATGAGGAAATAGTTACTCAGAGCTTGAACAGTATACCAGAATTGGTATTTAAATTGGTCTGTGTGACTCTATTTTTATTATACATTACATGTTGATAAGGAAGTGGAAGTGTAGAGAAACATAATACTTAGATTTCAAAAACTTTTATTCTTCATTAGGAAATTAGCTTTTACAAAAAGAAAATTAGAGAATAAACAAGTGTAATTAGCATTTAAATATCAAATATGATAGGTGACTGTTTAAAAGGCTAAATGAACTCATGAAATTAGGATGGACAGGCAGGGAGTAGTTTGCCTGAGTTAAATGCTTTTGAGAAGTAGACATATAGTTAAGGTAATTAGATGAAAATTATAATTTTAAATCATCTTCATATCAATCTTTAGGACATTGAAAAAGATAGTTTCTCTAGTGGAATCTTTGACCTCAATCTCTTTTATCTCTTTTTTTTAATAGAGTTGCCAAGTGTTTGGCGTCTTATTGGTTCCCCTTTGTCCATTAATAAAAGTCCAGTGGGGAGTGGTACTATGCTTCTGTAAGCCCAGTGCTCAGGAGGCTGAGGTGGGACAGTTAGCTACAAATGTAAGTAGAGCCCGAACTGCATAACAAGACTCTCTCAAAACAAAGGTCCAAATTCTTTTCTTTTGTTAAGTTTTTTGAGACATCGTCTTGTTTTGTAGTTCAGGCTGGCCCTGAGCTCACTATGTAACCTAGGTGAGCCTGGAACTCACAGCAGTCCTCCTGCCTCTGCCTCCTGAGTGCTGGGATTATAGGCATGAGCCACCATGCCTGGCACTGTGATGTGTGGTACTGATTGCTGGTGAGCATGAGTCACTATGCCCAGCATTGTTGTATGTGATTACCGAGGTTCGAAGCCAGGGCCCTGTGTTTGCAAGGCAGGCACTGGAACCACTCCCTGGCCCCAAAATTCTTTAGCCAAACTTGAAAGCCCTTTCATGGTTCATGTATGTGACTCATCTCACTGAAAGGTCCTATAGTGCTCTTTGACCTGTATCTTGTTAGGTAGAGATCATTTGCTATGTTCATTAGCCAGATGGATGTAAATCTTATTCATTGAGCCCAGAATGTGTTCTTAGCCGCCTTGCTGTAGGGTTTTCATGTGATTATGCCGAATTGTGCATAATGGAGAGTGATTAACTCTCCAGTTGTCTTCAGTATATGACTATTGAGCATATCCATTTGGAGGATACTTTGAGAATAATTTGGGTAAACTGCAGGAAAGCAGCTTCCAAAAGAGTTCCAGTGTGATTTCTCAGTTTGCAAAGGGAATAGGATATTAGAATACACATAAGACTTGGTGATGATTGTAAATACAATAGTTTATTTAGGGATCTCTGACTGGAAAAGTAGTCAGTTGGTTAATTGTGAGGTGCTGTAGGGAATGTTTAGGTTATACAGGCTCTGGCTTTCTCTTAGACCCCTGCTTTTGACTTAGTAGGTGTAGGCTCCTAGTCAGGGAACATTCTGGTCAACCTGAAAATCTCCTCATTCTCCATTCGCTTTGGTTTATTTAACATGGCCAGTCTCAGCATATACATATACTAAGGCGTGTACTTTCAAGTTGATAATTTTTTTGTTTTTCTTTACTAACTTCATTCAGAACTCTGTGATAAGGACTGGGAGTATAACTCAGTAGTTGAACACCTGCCTAGCATGTGCAAGGCCCTACATTCAACTTTCTTTACTGAGCAAGGCAGATCAATGCTGTACAATTTTTACTGTTGTCTTCATTATCACACTTCTGACTGGCTATAGTGAAAAGCTATTTCATTGACCCATTAGGTGTAAGGAGTGATCTCTGACAAGTTATGGGAATAGAGAAGGAAGGCTGTAGTATAGAAGCGCTTCACCTATAGCTCTGCACTTTTGCTGCTGTTTACCATTAACTGTTGATTGATACATATGTATTTCCTTCAATTTGTAATACTTCCAAATGACATTTGATTCTGCTTTGTTCTATCTTGCTTTAATTATTTGTTTATTCTATTTAGCAAAAAACAGTAAAGCACGTGTTTAAAAACAGGATATCAATCAATTCAAACAAAATACAGTACTGGCTTAATTTTAACAGTTCTCATCTGGAGAAGTTACTTTATTAATTCAAATATGCTTTTACCTACTTCTTAAGCTGGCCAAAGTGAACAAATTTAATTGTTTTATAATATGAAAACTTCTATTTTACTTTGCATTTGTTTTCTAGTGGTGTATGATAAATTACCACAAATTTAGTCCTGTAGTTTAAAATCACATTTATTACCTTCTAGTTCTACAGAGTAGAACTGGACTAGGTCTCATTAGGTTGTGTAAAGTGTTGGCGGGACTGCTCCCCCCAGTGGTTCTGGGGTGAGAGCACGGTCCCTGTCTTTTCCAGCATTGGGAGGCTTCCCACACTCAGAGCTCATAGCTTTCCTCCTCCATCTGCAAATTCAACCACATTGTATCACTCTGGCCATTCTTTATAACCATGCTTTCCTCTCTTCATTATTAGAGAATTGTGTGATACCAGTGCCTGGATTACCCAAGATGATTTCCATGTTTCAACGTCCTTAACCTCTCATCACATCTACATTGCTTTTTGGCTGTATTAACGAACAGTCACATGCTGTGGCATGAGGACCTAGATGTTTTTGGGGAGAAGGTCCTTGTTTACCTATCATACACTTAAAACTTTAAAAAAAAAATTATTTTATTAGTGCCTTTTATATTACATTATGATCATATTCAACACTGAACATTTGTACCAATACATGACACATCTTGATTTTCATTTTTTCCCATTCCTCTGCTCTCCCTATAACCCTCTACCCCTTATGTACATAATAAAACTTTTTATTAACTTAACTGAAAATTAAACATTTTATTTGTGACATGTTTCACCATGTCTTTCACACCAGAATCTCTTGATAGAAGTCAATTAGCATGTTACTCTGAAATGGACAGGACATTACTTGATTCTATTTATTTGCTGGTAGGTATACATCTTGTCACTTTGGCCCTTACATTTGAGTACTGGGCAAAACATAGCTGATTAATCTAAACAGTGATAAGGAGGCAAATAAATGCTAGCAATTTTTCTTACTAGTAAAGAACTAATAGAAAGAGTATGTGTTAAAATAGAAACTGCTTTTGTCTTTCACATATTCTGTGAGTTTTAATGGTACTGAAAGAAAAGATAGGCTAAACATAGAGGGTAATTTTTTTTTTTTTGAGACAAGGTCTCGCTTTGTAGTTCAGACTGGACCTGAGCTCACTGTGTAGGCCAGGTGAGCCTCGAACTCACAGCAATCCTGCTTCTGCCTCCTAAGTGCTGGGATTATAGGCGTGAGCCACTGTTCCTGGCACTGTGGTATGTAGTACTGATTGCTGGTGGGCGTGAGTCACCATGCCCCACATTGTTGTATGTGGTTAATGGGGATTGAACCCGGGCACCAGAACCACTGAGGTAAATCCCTGGTCTGAGGTTAATTTTTTTGTTGTTATTTTGAGACAGGGTCTCACTTTGTAGTTCAGGGTGGCCCAAAACTCAATATATAGCCCCGACTGGCCTTGAACTTTTAGTGATCCTTCTGGTTCAGCCTCCTCTGGAGTGCAACAGGTATGTGCCACCACCCCCAGCTGAGATTAATCTTGTACTATATCCTAATTCTACTTTTTTACTCTTGTGTTCTATTTCAGTCAATTATAGGCCAACATTTACAGACCTCATGATAGTGGAGATTTTTGTGTCTGTTTAGGGGAGATAAAGAGTTCCAGAATTTCCATCCTGTCCTTTGTAAATGTGCAAATTATTTTGTTCCTTTTTGAGTAGAGTTCATTGTTGGATAAGAATTATTTATAGCAGTAGTATGATGTACCCTTTAGATTACTTCACTTTTAGCCAGAGGAGACAGGAAAGGGGTCCCTCTTGTCTGAACATCTGATGGGACTCCCCATGGGTTTTTACTTCTTGTTCTGCTTTGGCCAAGGGGCAACACCAAGTGGAACTTGTCCACAATCTCAGAACATAAAACTGAGAGAGTCTTGTCATTGTGGCCAGAGGAAATGGAAAGGAACCCAGAGAGCCAGTTGGAGAAATTGTCGAGATTGAGAGCTGGAGAGAGAGAGAGAGAGAGAGAGAGAGACACGAGAAGAGAGGAGATAGGAGGGAGGAGGGAGAGAGGAGAGACAGTTTAATACAACTAAGTTAAAATCAGTAAATAAAAAAGTTTAGATAATTTTAAAGAAAGAGGAGTAGAACACAGAACAAATAGAAATCAAATAGTATTTGGGGATGGTAGTGAATGGTTATAATTCCTCCAAACTCTAGAAAACTGACACAGGCAGCTCCTCACTTTAGAACTGAGCTTGGGCAATTTAGCAACCCAATGAGACCCTGCCTGCCTCAGAGTAACAAGATTCTGTGTGAAGGCTTTGGCAGTCCTAGTGGAAAGGAGAGAGGGTAGGGGGAAGATGAGGAAAAGGACCCAGCCATATGATTAATTATACATAACTAGTCTGAACATACCAATTACAGACAGATTGTTTGAAAACAAGCCAGCTATGTGCTAAACTAAGAAATCCATTTTAGGAGCTGGGGATTTAGCTTGCCTGCGTCTGCCTGGCAAGCACAAGGTCCCAGGTTTGATCCCTGATACCCTATACTATAATGCAGGGTGTGGTGACCCAGCACTCGGGAGGCACAGGCAAGAGGATTGCTGTGAGTTTGAGGCATGCCTGAGCTACAAGGTGAGTTCAGGGCCAGCCTGAACCAAAAGTAACACTCTGTTTAAAAAAAAAAAAAAAATCCGGGCCGGGGAGTTAGCTCAGTGGTTCCAGCGCCTGTCTTGCAAGCACAAGGGCCTGGGTTCGATTCCCCAGTAACCACATAACAATACTGGGTGTGGAGACCCACAACCAGCAGCAACCAGTACCACATACCACAGTGCCGGGCGTGGTGGCTCACGCCTGTAATCCCAGCACTCGGGAGGCAGAGGCAGGAGGATTGTGATGTGAGTCTGAGGCTGAGCTCAGGGCCAGCCTGAACCACAAAGCGAGACTCTGTCTCAAAAAACCAAAAAAAAAAAAAAAAAAAAAATCCATTTTAAACAGAATGGTGTAGGTTAGGAGGACAGAAACATAAAGAGTGCTAACAAATAGAAGAAAAGAGTTACATTGATCTGACATATACTTTAAAAAGAGGTACTTCGCATAATGGTTAAAACAAAATTTTTTCAGAGTATAAAACCTGTGTGTGTTCTGTATGTGCCAAACTTGAAGTTTGTATCAAACATTCACCATGGTCGACTTTATTGTTTGGACTAAGGATTGAACCTAAGGCATTTGCTGTGAGCTGTGTTCCTAGTCCTTTAAAAAATTTTTTTTGAGACAGGATCCGGCTAAATTCCCTTTTTGGAGAAAAGCCACAAATATTTAGAAGTTAATTAGCACACTTCTAATTAAACCATGAGTCAAAGAGTAATTGGAAATGAAAAAGCATCTCAGATTGAATGAAAGCCTCTCCAGATTTGTGGGATATGGATGACCCAGTGCATAGAGGGAAGCATATAGTATGACACACTTGTATTAGGAAAAGAGGAAAGGTCTCAGGCCCAGTTTCTGTCTTAATCTGAAAAGTAAGCAGAAGGAAAGAAGTCATAAAGTTCAAAAAGCAATGAAGTAGAAAATAAAGAAAATAGAAAATTAGTGAAACTGAAACCTGGTTCTTTGAATTAATGTGTAAAATTGATAAAATATAAGCCCAAATGACTAAGGAGAAAAGGAACTTAAAGCCAGTATCAGGAGTAAAGAAGGTGAGTGTTATTAAGGTATTAAAATATTGGTATTCATTAACTTAAAGGGAAGGCACTTTTTTTTTTTTTAAGATCATGTAAACTACCTAAACTTTCTCTCCAGCCTGTAACTAGAAAGTTCTATCTCCAGTTTTAAAATCTGTATCTAGGGGCCGGGGAGTTAGCTCAGTGGTTCCAGTGCCTGTCTCGCAAGCGCAAGGACCCGGGTTCGATTCCCCGGTAACCACATAACAATACTGGGTGTGGAGACCCACACTCAGCAGCAACCAGTACCACATACCACAGTGCCGAGCGTGGTGGCTCACGCCTGTAATCCCAGCACTCGGGAGGCAGAGGCAGGAGGATTGTGGTGTGAGTTTGAGGCTGAGCTCAGGGCCAGCCTGAACCACAAAGCGAGACC